>MJUU01052817.1:123348-157422 GCA_002080025.1 Modiolus philippinarum | reverse complement strand
GGAAAATTCAAAGTGGTTCAATTGGATGAGATTTTACCGATAGTTATCTGACATGTAGAAATTAATGCTTAGTCTTAGAAATCTCATAGATGCTGCTGTTGCCACGGAAACTGTGGAAAACATTAACATTGTTCGTTTGGGGGACATCTGTAACGCTCTGCGTTACAATAAACAATATTTATCTATTGCTTTATTAATTTTGTCAATGTTCTGATGCAATAAGAAACAATGTGTATCATTAGTTACACAGTGTGGAATTGTCCTAATACGGAAATTTATCGGGTTGATAAAATTCACATCGGGTCAGGCAAAGCCATATGAGGGCAATTCAGCACTGTGTAACGAATTTATCCTGATTTTCCCAAAAATGACAATCCACACCCTGTTACAATTTTTTGGTGATTCCTGATAAATCTTGTATCAGGACAATACCACTTTATACTAGTGGAACACATGTAATCTATCCTGATCTTGAAATCACATCTTAACCCTTGTTTTTTTTCCTCCAAATTTTTAAATTCAACAACAGTTTTCTGGTATGTATACAAAGTACAAACTATACAATTGTTTCATATTGAAAGGCAATAAAATTTGATGATGAAAAACTGTGAATACTATTGTTCCTTGTCATGAATGATTAAATCCCATACACATGTGCAAGCTCAATAGTCAATTGCCCCCCCCCCCCTTTTACATTGCACGAAAACATGGACAACACACTGTGGAAGGGTTAACTTATACTGTTCAGAATTCAAACCAGGTACAAAAATAGCCTTGCTAATTATCCCCTCGCCCAACAGAGTTGGGGAGGGGATATTGCATCTCGCCCGTCCGTCCGTTCGTCCCACCTCAGGTTAAAGTTTGCATTTAGGTTCATATCTGAAAAACTACATGTCGCACATCAATCATCTTTGGTCAGTGGATGCATCTTGGAGAGTGATGCTGCTTCAGATTATAATTTGGTCACTCTGACCTACATTTCATGCTTCAATGACTCAGGTTTAAGTTTGTGTGAAGGGTCATATCTGAGAAACTACATGTGGCACATCAATCATTTGTGGTCAGTGGATGAGTCTTGGAGAGTGATGCTGCTTCAGATGATAATTGGGTCACTCTGACCTACATTTTACGCTTCAATGACTCAGGTTAAAGTTTGTGTTAAGGTTCATATCTGAGAAACTAAATGTGGCATATCAATCATTTATGGTCAGTGGATGCGTCTTTGAGAATGATGCTGCTTCAGATGATAATTGGGTCACTCTGACCTACATTTTACGCTTCAATGACTCAGGTTAAAGTTTACGTTAAGGTTTATATCAGAGAAACTACATGTGGCACATCAATCATCTTTGGTCAGTGGATGCATCTTGGAGAGTTATGCTGCTTCAGATGATAATTGGATCACTCTGACCTACATTTTAATCTTCAATGACTCAGGTTTAAGTTTGCATTAAGGTTCATATCTGAGATACTATGTGTTGCACATCAATCATCTTTGGTCAGTGGATACGTCTTGGAGAGTGATGCTGCTTCAGATGATGATTGGATTACCCTGACCTACATTTTATGCTTCAATGACTCAGGTTAAAGTTTGCGTTACTGTTCATGTATGAGGTACCCTATGTGTCACATCAATCATCTGTGGTCAGTTGATGCATCTTTGAGAGTCTTGCAGCCTCAGATGATAATTGGGTCTCTTTGACCTATATTTTACACTTGACTGACTTTGGTTAAAGTTTCCATTATTGTTTATATCTGTGCTACTATAAGTTGCACATCAATGATCTTACAGTTCAGTTGGTGTACCTTTGACATTCATACGTCTTTAGATTATGTTAGGGTTATTATTTCTTGACAGCGGGCGAGGGGATTAGCTGTCGTTTGCGACTGCTCCCACTTCTAGTTATTTTACTTACAAATCACATCATGCTATAAATCATGGTCAGTCAACAGCAAAGCCAACTGGAGCAGTTATGTTCTTTCTGTAGATGACAATTCATGTTCAACTATTTCACTTTGGGGCATATGCATTATCATAATTACAGCAACACGCAAAAAGTGAAACAATGAAACAATATTTTGAATGTCATTCTCAAAATTCTTTGTCCTTGGGTGGATTGGCAATGACGGATTTACGGTTTGCACCTGGTTTTCTTTACATGGCCCATGCATGTAAATTTATCATTGGCAGACTGTACAAACCCAGGAATCATGTTCAATCATTGCAAATTTCAAAATAAACAGCCATCATCATCATGACTCTCTCCCGTGAAAATTTTATCAACAAAACAGCGTAGGGAAGAGAAACACCTGGAAATCCTGCAAATATGTATAATTCTCCACTGTTTTAAAGAACTGTAGTAATTACTTTAGTACACAGTTTTAACATGTTAAGGGAGTTCGCTACTCCATTTGAAAATAAATAGGATTTCAAATCAACATGATTTTTAGTTAGAAAATTAAAAATGAAGTAATTTAAGAGAAAAAATTGATAGGTTGATGATCTTGTTTTTGAGATTTAAGTGATTTAAAATTTGGTGGGAAACTGAACTCCTCTGATTTTTCATAGGATTAACATTAACAAGGTTTGACTATGAATGAATGTAATGGAATAAATAGAATTCAATGAATTTCTTACAGAATGTTCACAAAGATGTATAAAATGAAATTATGGTAAAAAATAAGGGGGTCAATGGGCAAAAAATTATAATGCTTTTAAATGGATAAAACCCGAGGATTCCAAAAATCTGACAGAAATCCCAAAATGTGAGGAGCAAACCTCCTTAAATGTAAATTTTGCAAGTGACAGGCCAACATTGCAGTCGCGATCTTAAAAATACAAAGGGACAGAACTCTAAACAGACATTTTTTTATTAGGAGGTAATTCGAATTGACTCCCCAAGAGGGAACCCCCCCCCCCCCCAGGGGGAANGGGACCCCCCCCCCCCCCAGAGGGAACCACGGGGTATACTTATAGGACCTAGTATCTCCGGCTTGCGGGTTATGACCCCTCCTAAACGGGGCTGACCCCGAGAAACCCCAGGATATAGAAATAGGACCTATTCCGTGGTTGTGCGGGATGAATAAATACACAACCCATCTTTCGGATGGGATGTAAACTCAGGTTCATGTGTTGGAAGGAATGCCACGCTTTCTGCACATTGATGAACCCTTGTAGCAAGCTCTTTTTTGAGTGATCTGTAGGTGATAGGCTACAAGGCTTAATTCCCCACCCCTTTCGATTTCACCCTACTTTTCAAGTGGCAATCAGAATTTCCCGTCCCATGACCCTTTCCATACCCCAAAGTGATTATTCATTAACAAACTTGTTCTCATCTTGATATAGCTGAAATATTGCTCAGTAGACGTTATACAATATTCAATCAATCAATCAAATTGACTCAATACGGAAATTAATTAGGACAGTATCAACCAATCAAATTGTGAGAAATACTATGAAATCAGGATAATTGGTTATACAGTGTACATACATTATTTCAATTCCTTATATACTTTATTCCTGTATTTCTGTATTACCTGATATATATTTCCTTGAATAAATTTATCCCAATATGACCTTTGATTTCCTTTCATATCTGGTCAAGCTTTCACTTATCATGTAAAGTTTTTCCATCTTAGTTTGGTATTTAGTTGAACTAGTATTTGTAGATGTCCTGCCTATTTATTTTCAGAACTGTTGATTTTGATTTTAATCGTTACCTTTTCTTTGAAGTAGAAATGTAGGACAATTTTTAGGTTCTCTGTTGGTGAATGTTGAAAAGAACATAGTTTTCTATGCCATCTTCGCATTGGTTTACAAAAATACCATGTAGTTGTTTATATTGGCAAACCAAACTAATAATCATAGACAATACCTACAGGCTAACCTGTTCTGTGTGTACACCTAATGAATTACAGGTCAAGTTGGGATTTGGCTCCTTTCAGTGATTTTTAAGGCATAAATTCTCTTGTTAAACTAATAAGGGATTATCTACACTTTTATTATTGCAGATTACCTGGAGCATCAATGTATTACATTTACAGTTATTCAATGAACATACCAATCCCTCTAGTAACTCCCATGAAAACTCCTTCAAAACTCTAATGTCTGTATATCAGTTTTTCATCACAGAAGTATCAGTGTAAATCCTTTAGGCAATCTTAATTCTGTAAGACATTGATTGCTTAATTAACAGACAAAGGACAGGAGTTTTGAAGGAGTTGTTACAAGTATTACTGGAGGAATATTGGTATGTGCTTTAATGAATTGATACATTAATGAACATGGAAATCTGTCATAAATAAAGCAAACCACCGAAATGATTTGACTACATTTTACACAGTTATTTTTTTGTGGAATTTATGATCCCCATTTGTTCCATAAAACAGAGAAGTTAGGAAACTGATAACAGATTTACAATATTGTTTTGATGATTAAACTTTTGTATAGGTAACACTGCTTGGCTTTTGTAAATGCACTTAAATTTAAATAATCTTTGTCAGGATAGTGAGTAACCAGTTTATATATATATATATGTTTCAAGGAGGACTGTTAAACATATTGACTATCATTTCAACAACAAAATAAGACATGATAATTTCATTAACATTGTATGCACAAACAGTTTAATTGATTATTTCAGCAAGATCTTTTTTTCAGAGCAATCGAAATGTATGTTGACTTCTACAAAAAATTGACAAATACTCAGATGCTCAAAAGATATTAAATTAATTAAATGATGACCATTGTTACATTTTCTGAAAATTCATAACTTTACAGTTCTTAGTTTATATCATACTCTTTGCAGAAAATTTTTAATGAAAATTAAATGTCATTTATAATATTTATATTTTTTTCTCTAGGTAAACAATGTGATGTTAGAATTAGAGGAACGTATGAAGAGAGAGATTGTCTGCAGGTTACAGAAACAGGGTATTGATGTCAATGACAAGGAAATCGACCTCAGTGATGAATACGATTCTTCTCTGGAATCGAGGTATTGTTGGATTGTTCAATTAAAAAAAAATTATTTAGTTTTTATAAAGTTGTATGGATTTCGTTTATAGGATTATCCTTTTATATAAATGTTATCACACATTAGCTATACATTGCATAATTCATACAGCAAAGAGATTGTGTTTATCCATTAGTTGAGGATATAATTGTTTGCCTTGTCATTCAGTTCACCTATCCAGCTGAATTATAAATGATGATTATGAAATATTTTTCCTTTATTATTATGAATATGGGACTCTAGAGTTGATTGTTTCTCACTAAAAAGTTTTTTTCTAACACACAAAAATCTATGAGGCAGGTCAATGCACTACAATAGTAACTACAGTTCAACAATAGCAATATCAATTTCACTATTGTACCAGATCATTACACAATGTTATTATTAACTGTTCATGTCTTGTCAAACAAGAGGCCACCAAAGTCTTGTTGGAACTATAGTTAAAATGTGACTGCACAGACTGATCCTTCCATGGATTTCATTGGTCAGTCCTTATTTTGATCCGTATTTCCCTCGTGGGACCAAAATTGACAAAACTATAGTTTGTAGACGTCATTTGTTAAGATACATTTCAAATTATTTAATAGTTTGTTGCTGTAAATAAGCATTTATTTATTAAATTGATCCTGTCGCGACTTACTGGCATTGAGAAATTCATTTCTGCCTTTCAAACACAAAAGAGATTTTATTTGAAAGTCCCATATTGTTTGATATTTTGTTTAGGCATGCCATTGCTATATACCATATTGTGTAATTGAAGATAAATTAATATTATTTACAGTGATGGTGGATCTGACAGTTCTGTTTCTGATGGTCCACCAGTACATTTACAGTTTGCTGCTAGGGTAGGTTTTAACAATAAGTATGGCACTACTGGTGATGGTTTGCTACTTAGTCGGTTTATAGTAATTTTCTGTGGTTATGATTAGCTGTGACTTTCATGTAATACCATAAAGAAATTTGAAATGGATTTGGAATCTCAGCCTAACAAAGAACATAAATATTTTTTATGCAGATTATTGTAGAAGTGTCTTTGACAGGTCACTGGAAAACTTATCCTGATGCATTTTACTGATGAATTCAAGTCAAGGTTGACTTTTTACTTTAAAAAGTATAACGTTCTGTGTAAACAGCAGGGATGCAAGCAAAACCTAGAAGAATCATCAATAACATCTTGAAGAACCTCCAGATTTGATCAAATAAAATAACTTTCAGATATGTTTATATTGTTTAAAAGAATAGCAGTAAAAACTGTAAGAACAAAAACCATTAATTACAGAAATCAAAGTCCAGAGACTTGGTAAAAAATGAGAAAAAAAGACAAAAAACAAAATAATCAGACATACACAAACACATTCATATTTGGAGCACTTACAGTGTGAACTTACGTAGAGACCGAGAGTTATGTCAGGTGCTCCAAAAGGGTAAGCATGTCCTGCTTATACTATATATGGCACCAGTACCCCTGTCAATGAGTGACAAATTCAAATTGATATGAGAAGAACATATAAATAACGTGACGGTTAACTACAAAGCAAATTTTTTTTTTCTGGAAAGAAGTAGTATAACTGATAGGGTTTGTATGTATGAAACTGTAGTTTTGGAAATATCATTTTTATAAGGTATAATGATATAGATGAAAACAAAATTTTTACAGGACGCTGCACAAGTATGTAGTACTCAGTCTTATCATATAACAATTTAATATTTTTCCTTTTTTTCTTTTCCCTATCTTCTTTTTTTATTTAATTTTTACAGTAATAAGTTTTAATTCAACACATTTAAACAATTAATATACGTGTCAGTCAAACATTCTGCTATAAGGATTTTGCAAAGCATATAGGATCAAGCTAGAAGGGTGAAAAACATAAAGTTAAGATGGAAAATAGCATCTCCTATGCCTGTGCTTTAAAAGAAAATTAATCATTTAGCTTAGTCTTGTGTTAAACCAAAAAATAATAATTCTCACTGCTTCTTTGCTGAATATGCAACATTTAGGAGTAAAAGCAAAGATTGATTATTTGGGAATCAAAATAAAGTTCCAAATAGTCATGCTTTTGTGAACTTTGTATTATGAAATTAGTAAATTGTATTTAAATCAAGCCTAGCCTTGATGTGTCATATGTGTTCATCATAGAACATCTGAATAGAGACTTGACAAAAACTTGTCATCTAGGAAGATTTCGAATGCAATTGTAAATTTGAGTAGTCAATGAGATGACCAAAAATTATGACCAAAAGGTGGGAATTTTGTCTCATGGTCCAACAAGCTTTACTTATACAGTTTAGTACAAAATGTAGTCAATTTAAAAATATAGGGAATGTGCTTTGATAATTCAGGTTATATTTAAACTATATATGATAATGTTTTGACTAATTATACCACCCTGACCTTTTTTTTAGCTCTCTTTTCTTAGATCTTAATTTTTCAACATAGTGAATTTTCCTTCTTTTAATTTTCTATAATTTATAAGATGCATAACTCACTGTGTGTATATAATAATTTATTTTTATACACTAGTCTGTTTTTAATTATTCACATTTTAATATGTTTATCTGTGTTTAAATATTCACCTGAATTATACCATTTATTATTTTAGTATATATCTATATAATATAAATAGGAATCTCAGTAAATGACATTGCTCATTTTGTACCGTGACTTGTCTTCATTCTTACATTTTTGTGTGATTATGAAAAAGATTTCAGTCTTTTAAAATGGCTATATTAGTTAGTCATTGATTGTTGTATTAGCATAAATCATATATCGGATCATAAAATGACTCCTGTACTCCTCGGGGTAGGTGATGAGGTGTATACAGCATTCTTGGCTTTGTAAAGCAACTTTTCTCCAATTATTCAATCAGTCATTACAATACAGATGCTCAAAGCTAATGCATCAGTTTGCCTCCTATGTGAAACGTCAGGGTTTGATGTTAAGGCATAGTTTAAACAATTATGCCATCTCCAAAGGCTTAAGTCTGTATTTTGGACTTTTACAACTTTTAAAAGAAATCCAAATATAAAAAAAATATTTGTCTGGCATAATTATTCATTTACCAAAAAAATCTACAGTTAACAACAAAAACAAACAATCATTTAAAATGTCCTTTTCATTTTTAGTGTGTTTTACACTTGAATATACATGTAATGTTTTTAAACTGTATGCAAATGTAAGCTTTCTAACACCACTACAAATTCTATCTCCTGTTTAAAATATTTTTAAACAAATATGTTTTAATCTCTAATTTTTACTGACAGTTTGAATATATTGTTTGTTCTTTTTTCTCTTTTTGCTGCATTATGAAATATTGGTAAGTTTGGGTATAAGACAATGATTTTAACTTAATTCCTATGAACAAATTGCATGGCTGGAAAATGAAAACATTTCTAATAACAAGATTATGGTACAATGTACACATGTATTACTTCATTACAATCATAATTTTTTAGACTATACAATATGAATTCTAAAACTTAATATGTCATCTGACACAAGACCCTAGCAATACTGATACCATAACAGCTGTGCCAGTCCAATAAAAAGTAATGTTTTCAAATAACCTTTGTCAAGTAAAAGTTCTGAATTTCATAAATTTTACTGCATGAATCAAATGATATATCAAACTTAACATGTATAGAAAATTCTCATAAGTTATAAAGGTGTTAGGAGGAATCAGTCCTTGGTGATATTTGATTGTAACTAATACCTTTTATACCAAATGTTGGTTGTTTTATAAGTTAGGACCTTTTTCAGCATATTTAAAACATTAAAATTAATTTGTAATTAACAGAATTTCCCAGGACGTCGGCCTTACTCACAGTTATCTGTCTTTGAGGTAGGCTGCTGAGCTGATCTTGTCTGCTGTGTTCTTCTTAAATGCTCTGTTCAAAATTTATTTCTTGAAATGCAGTAAACTGTCATTTTTAACAGCAGCAATTTGTAACTTGCTTGTGTCTGAATTTTGATTCTTAATTTTTAATTGCCATTTAAAATGATTTTCAGATGAAGACATGGTGTCTCATAACGATAGGATTATCAAAATTCTTTAAGTAAAGAACAGATTTTAGTTGATTTTCTATTAAATGAAAGTGTTAGTCCATGATAAAAAAGATAAGATCATGTAGTATGGCAAATATAATTGTTTTTTTGGTAGTTGAATAAAGTTAAATATCATTCTTCTGATTTTGAATTCAATATTTTTGAAGAATGAAAAAAATAACAATTATCTAAGAAGTTTGCTATTTCAATATTTTTATGAAGCATAAGACAAAGTTATTAATTAATGATCACATCACTTAACCCCAAAAATAAAGATATCCACATAATACGACCAATACATTCATATCTGTACTTTAACAGAGATACCCAGTACACAGGCCATATACCAGATTATCAGTGTTTGAGGTAGGATGCTGACCTTAAATGGTCTGATGTGATTGGCTTGTAACAAGAAAATGGTCTAGCCCTCTAGACTGCATTGCAATGGAGTTTCACCATTCAAAATTTTACACTTTAAATTCATATCACTAATATTTGTATTAATGATAATCGTAAGATGCTTAAAAGTAATTATGGTAAGAGCTTATTATCAAAATAACAGCCATGCTTAATTTACATCAAATACATGTATACACAGAAATAACCTACTGCTTATGTTGATTTTTAATATTTGAGCTAGATTTGCATTATGTTCAAAGGTGTGACCTTTTTCTAATTGTCAAAAAAGTTCATAATTTTGGAAATGTTTTCAAAATCTTTCCAAAAAGGGAGATGAAATTATTATTCATTTGACAGTAATAAAATCTCATGAAAGATTGAAAGTTGATTAATTTTTTTTTTAAATATTTTAAAATTATGTATTATTATTCAGTTTTATTTAGGCTTATAATTCCAAGCACGTCTGGTCCATAAATAATTATTTTCACTATTCAATAGCCTTATAATAAAAAGAAGAAGAAATTAAAGACAAAGAAAGAGAGAGACAGAGTAAGAAGCTCCAAAGATGATCCAAAGGCAAAAGACAGACCAGCATCAGTAAGATATATATACATAGAGTAAACAGAGATATTTGGCAAATGTTGTAACAATCCCAATATCAACCAAACCATGAAGAGGTCAACAGCATTCAACAGTAAACACACATCCTCACTAGCATTCAATCTTTTTTTTTGCCCTTGCAGTAAAAACATGTGTTTGAAGTACTGAAATTGTTGAACAAGTTGAGTAGAAATAATCAATTGCTGTCTGACAGTAGCAGTTGATCAAATCTTTTTTGTTGCTATTAAAGTACAGAATAAGTTGAAATTTTGAAGAAAAAAAAATCTTTTGGGGACATTTTGCTTATTCGTACTCCCAGCAAGTCATAGACAATCACATAAGTATAAAACAACTCCAACTGAAATGCACAGGGAAATTTAAAAACTTGACTCACTTTTGGCACGTCACTGTATGAATCATCAATTGTTTTTTATTTGATACTTACTGGCTGAGTACCCATTCTCGCCAGGTACCCAATCTAGCCACTTGCAATTTCTACAAAAAGTTTAAAGATCATCTGTGAAAGATTTTGTCCTCTGTAAAGTACAATATCTGTTAACTTCAATCATCAGATCAAATTTTTATTGACCCTTTTGAGTGTGTAGAAAAATTGTGAATGTCGAGAACGGGTTTTCAGCCAGTATATGAATTGTTTCAATAATTTGCCATCCAAATTTTTGTTCTTTAATACATTGAGATTGACTTGGTTTTAAAAATGGAGTTTTAAGTATATAAATACTTTTCAGTTAAATAGTAGTCCCCCTGAAGAACTTGTACAGGAGGTAACTCACTCATTGTAATTTGTGTTGTCATAGTAACCAGATTGTTATCACTTTATTGTTGATATGTGTATGTGCACTCTTCATTAACTTCTGTCTAAAAATAAAACCAACAGTTTCAGGGTAGGTAGGGAATCATAAAGACCTTGACATACATGTTCTAACATTTTGCCTTTGTTTTTCACATTGTATTGCCTCTCCAAAGTACTGATGATAAAATTGTCCACTAGTCCCCTTTATCCAAATGAAAATCACAAGTAAAGCTATCACAATGTTGAAATTTCAGTGTCTAATGATTTCTTGAAGAAAAAAAAACAAACTACAGTCAAACTTTCATGGCTCGAACACCAAAGGGACCAATGTAAACGGTTGAGCTACAGGGGTGTTCGAGTTATCGAGGTCGAACTAAGTTAAAACCTGAACAAAGCGACCAGAAAAGGGGTTGGAGGGATCCATGGTGTTCGAGCTATTGCAGTTCGAGCCATTTAAGTTCTACTGTATGATGTATTTTTGTTCTATATTGCTATTAATTTCTTTGACATTGGTATGAAACTTTTTATTGTCTGTTGTAATGTTGTATTTTGCTTTGTTGTTTAATTGTTCCCTAATAATGGGTCAATAAAATGGGAGCTAAAATATTTGTATATATCAGTAGTTAAAAAAATGGACTATGATGTTTAGAGTTCGGTTGTTTGAAATTTTGCACAGTCAGAATATAGTCTGATGTCTAAGTCATTATAGGTCTTTCTGGACTTTTAAGGGAAAGGTATACTCAGAGAAGCTGTAAGACAAGGATAAACATTAAATAATCTAAATAAAAAATATGACTGGTAGTAAACAAAAGCATGAGCAAATTCAAGTTTTTTTTTATCTGATTCAGTGTTACAAAGTTTCATTTACTGATGTAGTGTTCTTCATCAAAGCGTGATGGATGTTAATTTTTTTCTGCTGATTTCTTGTTTTATATGAACTAGTGCATGTGTTTTAGTGAGTAAGAATTATATATTTATTTTAGGACCAGTGTGAAAAGAAGAATTTGGGAGGCCATCAGAGTTCACATGCCAAACAGGATAAGGTATTTATAACTAATCATTTAGTAAAAACTGTTGAAATAATTTCTTATAGAACAACCCATATAAACATGCTAGGGGTATTGAATTGTGTGCTAAAAGTTTAGTAAACTAATAACATCTTCAGTTTTCAGTTATTTACAACCTTTTCATATTTGTGAAAAAAAGGTTTGAATTTTTTTTGCCATGAACATAGATAAATCAATAAGCCATACAAATTATTAGAAAAATTAAGCCAGCTGTGTGCAGCATAAGTAATAGCTCATATATCTCTCTCTAAAACCCTATGAATGGATAAATTTATGCAATAGACTTTAGTTAGCTGTTTTGTCTTGTATAGCTAAACCACATTTATAGCTTATATATCTTACTGGCTTTACCGATGTTGTTTTATCACTTTCTATAAATTATATAATTCCCAAACAAAATCTTAACCATAGAAAAAGTTTTTTTTGTTGCTTTTATTTATATATTTTATGATAACCTCTTTATATTTACATTATTATTCAAATAATATACTGTTTGATTGAAGATTTCAAAGTGTACTTCTGTAAGTCA
Source organism: Modiolus philippinarum (assembly GCA_002080025.1). NCBI lineage: Eukaryota > Metazoa > Mollusca > Bivalvia > Mytilida > Modiolidae > Modiolus > Modiolus philippinarum. The sequence continues at coordinate 144,959 of MJUU01052817.1, read as the reverse complement.
TTAAGTAGTATTTAGAACAAAAAGTTAGTTTAGCGGGGAGTTTGGTGATTTGAAAAAAAAGTCTGAACTGAAAATATTAGCTTAGTAAGGAGTTGGGTTTAAAACAGCTTTGATTACAGAATAAGAGCTTCTTGATTTCATGTTCTTGGGTATTGCAGTGATAGCATAGTTGCAAATATCAGATTTATTTGTTAGTAATGATAAGATTAGGGGGAAATTATTCCGATGAATAGAACATGGATTACAAACAATTTCACAATAAAGAATGTTAGTCTGAAAGGTGCCATTACTCCATTTAATTTTCTTATGTTAATCCCTTCTTCTGCCAATAGTAAATTTTCCTTATGTCAAAGTCTTCATCTTAGTGTTTCATCATAGGTAAATTTCATTATGCTAAAGCCTGAATACATGATTTTTTAGTGTTTTCTCATCAGTAAATTTTCCTTATGTTAAAGCCTTAATATGAGTGGTTTGTTATTGGTAAATTTTCCTTATGTTAAAGCCTTAATATGAGTGTTTCTTTATTGGTAAATTTTCCTTATGTTAAAGCCTTAATATTAGTTATTGGTAAATTTTCCTTATGTAAAACCTTAATATAAGGGTTTCGTCAATGGTAAATTTTCTTTATGTTAAAGCCTGAACCGAAGATTGAATCAGTTTAATATGATTGTTTTCTCATTGGTAAATTTACCTTATGTTTAAGTCTAAATAGGAGTTTTTTGTCATTGGTAGATTTTCCTTATGTTTAAGTCTAAATATGAGTTTTTGTCATTGGTAAATTCTCCTTATGTTAAAGCCTTAATAAGAGTGTTTTATCATTGGTAAATTTTCCTTATGTTAAAGCCTTAATATTAGTTATTGGTAAATTTTCCTTATGTAAAACCTTAATATAAGGGTTTCGTCAATGGTAAATTTTCTTTATGTTAAAGCCTGAACCGAAGATTGAATCAGTTTAATATGATTGTTTTCTCATTGGTAAATTTACCTTATGTTTAAGTCTAAATATGAGTTTTTTGTCATTGGTAGATTTTCCTTATGTTTAAGTCTAAATATGAGTTTTTTGTCATTGGTAAATTCTCCTTATGTTAAAGCCTTAATAAGAGTGTTTTATCATTGGTAAATTCTCCTTATGGTAAAGCCTTGAAATGAGTGTTTTGTCATTGGTAAATTTTCCTTATGGTAAAGCCTTGAAATGAGTGTTTTGTCATTGGTAAATTTTCCTTATGGTAAAGTCTTAAAATGAGTGTTTTGCCATTTGTAAATTTTCCTTTCAGTAAAGTTTTAAAAGTGTTTTGTCATTGGTAAATTTTCCTTATTGTGTTATCAGTAAATTTTCCTCAATTTAAAGCCTTGTTATTGAAACTTTTCCTTATTTTAAAGCCTTAATATGAGTGTTTTGTTACTGGTAAATTTTCCCTATGTTAAAGCCTGAATATGAGTGTTTTGTTATTGGTAAATTTTCCTTATGTTAAAGCCTTAATATGAGTGTTTCTTTATAAGTAAATTTTCCTTATGTTAAAGCCTTAATATTAGTTATTGGTAAATTTTCCTTATGTAAAGGCCTTAATATAAGGGTTTCGTCAATGGTAAATTTTCTTTATGTTAAAGCCTGAACCAAAGATTGAATCAGTTTAATATGATTGTTTTCTCATAGGTAAATTTACCTTATGTTTAATTCTAAATATGAGTTTTTTGTCATTGGTAAATTTTCTTCATGTTTAAGTCTAAATATGAGTTTTTTTTGTCATTGGTAAATTCTCCTTATGTTAAAGCCTTAATAAGAGTGTTTTATCATTGGTAAATTCTCCTTATGGTAAAGCCTTGAAATGAGCGTTTTGTCATTGTAAATTTTCCTTATGGTAACCTTAAAATGAGTGTTTTGCCATTTGTAAATTTTCCTTTCAGTAAAGTTTTAGAAGTGTTTTGTCATTGGTAAATTTTCCTTATTGTGTTAGCGGTAAATTTTCCTCAATTTAAAGCCTTGTTATTGAAACTTTTCCTTATTTTAAAGCCTTAATATGAGTGTTTTGTTACTGGTAAATTTTCCTTATGTTAAAGCCTGAACCAAAGATTGAATCAGAAAAGGGAAATTCAGGAAAAACTAATTCTTCCCTTGTTGCAATTTACCAACAAAAGGTGAAGGTAATTATAACAAACTGCTTAGCTCTGTTTTAAAGGATCTGTTGTGTTTATCATGCTTAATATTATACCAGGATAATGTGAGTCAATCTCCCAAACAGAGGTGCATAGCTCTTCTTACATCAGATATCACCTTTGCCACACTGGAAGGAGAGGTTTCTCTCAAAATGGATGATTTATCCGATAACACAGTGTAAAATATGTTAGGATGTATGTGTATACAATGTCACGGTGAAAAAGGTGCTTGAATCCAGTATGGAGGTAATGGTGTGGTGAGGTGATAATCTGACATAGGAAGAGCTTTGCACCTGTGTTTCACAGATTGAACCTGAGAAGACATATTAACCCACTAACTCCATGTACTCTTGATAGGAAAAACAGACAATGTAATTCCTAGGAGAAAATCATTACTAACTGTTCAGGAAACTAACTGTCAGAAGGTGTAACTCATGTGAAAATGTTATTATAAATGTAGTAAATAAAGACATGAGTAAATGTTATAGTTGATCTAATATGGCCATGGTCGTATTTTTAAATTTCCTTCTTCCTATTTTAAAAATGGCCTAAGACAGTATTTTTCTTCACTTGACCTACAGCAGAACTGGACATTTAAATTAGCAGCTGCTCAGGTGCATTTAGTTTTGAAAATAAGCTTCACATTAGTATCTCCTATTATTGAAGTTGATTATTATGAATTTTCCCAGAATATTTTTACCATTACTTATTGAGTGATGAATTCTTCCCAGTTTTTTATACCAATATTTATTGAACGATGAATTTTCCCAGAATTTGTTACCATTTTTTGTCAAAGCGAGACATATGCGTACAAAGTATGACGGCGGTGGTGACGGCATAAACTTTCATGTTAAGTTTTTGTGATTAGGTCATTTTCTCAGTAACTATAAGTGGTAGGTGAATGATATTTGGTATAAAGGTTGGTTTTGAGTAGTACATAGGAGTCTGCTATATGGCTTTTGTCTGTGACCTCAATTTCATGGTCCAATGAACATGTTAAGTTTTTTGTGCTTAGTTTAGTTTCTCAGTAACTATAAGTGGTAGGTCAGTGGTATATAGTATGTAGGTTGGTCTTATGTAGTTCATGGCAGTCTGTCATATGGCTTTTGTCCTTGACCTCAATTTCACGATTAAGTGAGCATGTTAAGGTTTTTTGATTAGGTCATTTTCTCAGTAACTATAAGTGGTAGGTCAATGATATTTGGTTTATATGTTGGTCTTGCATAGCACATGCCAGTCTGCTATATGGCTTTTGTCTGTGACCTAGATTTCATGGTCCAGTGATCATGTTAAGTTTCCTAGTATCTATTAATGTAAGTTCAGTAATATTTGGCATGTGGGTTTGTCTTAGATGGAAGATGACCGCCTGCTATTTAGCTTTAGCCTTTGACCTTATTTTCATGGTCTAGTGAACATGTTTGGTTTTTCAGTATCTATCAGTGGTAGGTCATTAATATTTGGAATTTTAGTTTTGGGTGATATGTGACAGTCTACTATATTGCTTTTGTCAGTTAATCTAATTTCACAGTCTAGTGAACATGTTAAGTTTTCTGATTTAGACAGTTTGAGTTTTCACATCATTTTTGTGATCGAGCAGGGACGGGCGAGACATCAATTTGGGTCCACACTTGTATGGAGTGAAGAATTTCCCCCATAATTTTTACCATTGTTTATTAATTAATTTTTCCCAGATGTTTTTACAATAATTTTTTTCTGTAATATTTTCCCAGATATTTTCTACCATTATTTATTGAAAGACTTTCCCAGATATTTTACCATTATTTATTGAGTGATTAAAGCTTTTATCATATGATGCTACATGTTTTAATATTGTGTAGTTGAGTGGTTGTGTTGTAATAGTAGGAATAATATTTTATGTAAATTGATTTTAAAAGTGATCCCTTATAGTTGTAGATATCATCTTTTTGAAAAGTAAAATTTCTGGAAGTGTAAATAAGTAATAAAAAATACTCTATAGGAAATCTAGAATAAGTGTAGTGTGAAATATCTTTAGTGTCCTTCTTAATTAATGGTCTCTCAAAACAAGTTTTTTTCTATTTAAAATATGGATTCCATACAGTAGTGATAAATATTGGAAGTAATAAGAAATTACTAGAAATATATATTCAGGTGATTGATATGTAAGATACATGCACCATATTTTAGATATTTATTACACAGCAAGAAATCTTACTTATCTTACCATAGTAAAAAATATGGAATTGTGATGAAAGGAACAATCTCAGTCTCAGAAAATGTGTGAGTCTTGATGAACAAAACCAATGAAAAGGAGGTAGGACTGGTAAAAAATCAACTGCAAGTCCAACATTGTTCTGAAGCTGAGACAGTACCAATAATAACGACTAAAAAACGACCACCATTTTGGGGTTAAAGTGCATACTTAGAGCTGTTTCTGGTAACAAGCTCAAATGCAAAGCTCCTGATTCTCAAATAAGTGTCACTTTTGGATTTTTACCAGTACTGCCACTGTATATGGGTATTGGATATTTTGGGCCCACCAATTGATGCTTTGGTCCTGTAACTATTTGGAATTAGTGGACCAAATGCCTGCTAATTTCCGAAAATATTTCAAGAAGATTCCTGTACCTCAACAGACAGACTTTATATTGTCAGCATTTATGTGCTGGACTATGTCTATAGGGAATTGGAATTATGAGAAATGTCTGTCTTTTTATTTGTGTCTTAGCATAAATACTGCAGTTTGTAGATCTGTAATATAGTAAGTTTAACAATGCAATGTTTAGTAGATAAAACAGATAAAAATTTCTGTTTCACAAGTTTCATTCATCAATGTCGCTACCAATTGCTATAACTGAACATAAGGAACATTTTGAATTAAAAAGACGAAACATTAACTATTGAAGTTTTGCAAAGAGATCAATTCGTCAGTTGAATGTACAAATGGTTTATTAGAGTACATAATTAAAGAAATGTTATTACAAGTATAATTTTGGCCATTATAACAGTTTGACATTTCCAAGGGGGAAACTTTCAATTTTGTCATGCAGAGGACTCTTTTCAACAGTGTCAGGGATATTAGATGGCATATTTAAATGTTGAGATGTAAGAAAATTAATTCAGAAAATTAACAAAGTTACAATTTTTGAAAATCTTATCACAATGCAATACTTTAAAAGTTACAAAAGGGAAAGGATAGTCAAATATCTGTGTAAATAAGATTGAAATTTGTCAATAAAATAATTTTTCAGAGTAGTCCATGTGCAACACCACCACCAAGGAAGGGTCCCCCTTGGAAATAAAATAGGTAAAAATGTCGGCTTATACAGATTGTGTTTGTGCTAGTTTTTTTTTACTTTTTGCTATATAGAACATGTTTAGGCCATGCCTTAGAAATACTCTTGTAAGTTGTTTCCTTAAAAACATGTCATGTTTGCAGTGACAACTTCTGCTATTGAATATAAGAGAAAACTGTTGGAAAGAATTTAATTTTAGGGGATGTTTGGGTTGGAGATGACGAGCACAAAACATGTGTATTTCATGAGAAAATGGCCTGAAATTTGTTGCTATATAATTGCTATATAGACATTTCTATTATAGAAATTTTTATTGCTAGTGTGTGTATCATATTAACAGGCCCAGTCCATGCGGTATATGTCTACATCGGCCAATAAAAATAGACCAAAATCTTATGATGGAATGAATGGTGGCGAGAAGGCTGAAGACAAAAAGGAAAAACGGGTAAATTATTTATCAATATGAAAAGACAATATAAGTGTGCATAGGAGTCAGTCCAGCATTGATTGTTACAAAATTTCCATGGTTTTACATATCCTGTATAACACTTTGATTTTATATTATCATGCAGATCTCTTTTTAATTCATCTATAAAAGTCATTTCCAGCTTTTATTTGAATTTTCTTTCCTCTTTCTTTATTTTTGCTCAATAAATCTTGCAAATTACCTGATTCTTGCACAATATCTGAAACAAAGGTGCAAAACTCTTCCTTTGTCAGATTATCACCTCTGCCACATCAGTAGGAAAGATATCTCTCAAAATGGACGATTAATATGATGTCACAGTATGAAATACATCAGGATGTATACCATGTCACAGTGAAAAGGGCGACTGGTGAATCCAATATTGAGGAAGGGGTGTGGCAATGGTGATAATCTGATTGAGGAGAGCTGTGTAGCTTTGATGATTCTTTCAGTCCATCTAGATTCTTTCTCATTGACAACACAAAGCCTTGCACTTGCAATCTCTAGTTCTTAGCAGTTTCCTCCATATAGAAGTTCAGAATGAATTATAAATTGCTATTGTAGGCAAGTTATTTAATCAAACATATTAATATTTATTAGAAATTTCACCAACTGCTAGAAGTAGGAACACATTTTGTCCATTGTTTGACACAAAGCTTTGTGCTCTATGTTTTCTGCTTAAAAGAGTGATTGATTATGGATTCATGGTGTAGGGGTGTTGTGTTTCTTGTTTGAAGACCAAATTATCTGTACTTCATATACATGTATTTCATTTATGCCCTTTGTAAAGTGTAGAAAGCCAATGCAACACCACAAATCTAAAAGAAAGTATGCAAACATTTTATTAGGATAAAATCATAAAATAAATGTTTAGAAAGTAGATTCATTACCGGTAGCAAGCTTATTTTTCAGGTTTTGAGAGTTCGAGCCTCAGTAGCTTATACGGTAAATTTTCCTTAGGTTGAGGGTTTTTTTTAAAGTAGGCTGCTACTTTAAAATATGACATTGGTCTCAGTATACCACTCTTTTTTTAAAGAATTTGGAATTTTTTATGGAAAATGATATTCTTAACTTAAATATAAGTTCATAGAGGAAAGCAAAACAATTCATTCTAGTCAATGGTAATGGTTGATGTTTTTTCATGATTATATTTTGAATATTTTCAATTAAACTTGTTTGCTTTTTTAATATTATTGCAAAGATACCTGTAAGTTTCACCAAAAGCTTTGTTTTATTTATAAATTTTATTTGGTTCAATTTTAAGGAACTTTTTCAAGATTAATGATTTGTTTGAAACCTTAAGATATAAAAAAAACTATGCTAAGTTTGGCAATAGCACATTACAATAATTGTGATAACAAGTTCTATTATTATGTTCATTTTTCAGTTTTGTCAGCATAGGCCATTTTGAATAAGGGAATATCAGATTATTTGTGTGATTATTTTTCCAAAAATGTATGAAATATATTTTAGGGGTTGCAAACTATACCAAGAGAAGAAAATCCAAAGGTATCCAAAAATGTAGAGGGGTTTCTAGAGGTCTTAATTTGTTTTTACATTTTTGCAAGGGATGCATTGTGTCATATAAATACAATTTTTCAGAAATTATCAAAATATACTGTACAGAAGCTAAAGACGGTACAATCAATTTTAGCCAAAACTACTGGGCAGACAATTAAGAAGGTACAAGCTATATATAAAGGATGCAGATAAAACTAAGGTGGTGAAAAACAGTGTATCTAATTAAAATTTAACATTATTTAAAATAAAAATATTAGACATTTTTATTTTCAAGTATGAATAAAGCTAACATTTAATGTGTTTGTAATCATTTTTACCTTGGCAAATGAAGTTGAGAGGTATATAGGGAAGATAATTTTTGACTTCTCATTGATTCCTTTCACAAAGATTACCTTGTAAGCACAACCCCTTTTAAACCACTTGAAGGATTTTGATGAAACTTTACAAAAAGAATGGACACACTTTATGCAAATGTGTGTGAAGAAATATGATAATTGTCCGACACCACAAAGGGGTGATAATTTGACCTTATAATGGCAACTCCTCTTAAACCACTTGATGATGAAACTTTACGCAAACCTAGTAAACTATATACAAATTTACATGGTGTTTAATCTCAGTGAAGGGAGATAATTTGACTTTTCCTTTATTTTTAGAAAATGGGAATGGAGGTTTATTCTGTTTTACTAAACAGTTGACCATATTTTATTAATTCTTATGTCAGAATTTTGTTGTTTTATCCATATATTAAGAAAGAAAATCTCATCATACTATTATTTTCTCTATGCTAACCTTGTTTTGTTGTTTTGTATTATTTGATATTCCAGTACATAAGATTAAACTTTTCATGAAAGAGGAAACTTTTATATGTACTACAATGAAACCTGTCTAACAGCACCAATTTTTGAATGAATGATTGGTTTGATATAGACAGGTATTCAGTTAAGACAGTTTCAGAATACTCCAGTATATCTTTATCATGTTTGGATTAGACAAGTTACCTGCCAGGATTCTGTTTAATTGCATTTTAATGTATTTCTACATTTTTAGAAAGCTTTCTAATGTCATGACCCTGTCAGTTGAAATGCACTATGAAGAAAAACAGGTGCTTCAATTTGAAAAACCAAATTGACCAAAATCATATTTTTGAATTTAAACAATGAGTTAGTGAGAAAATAAAGTAATTCACACAGATTTGAAAGAATTTGGTGATCATTTAAAAGTATTATTCATGAAAAACGATTCCACACCCCCCTTAACGGAAAATTTATCATCAGTAAACCTCGGGTGATTTCGGAAGAATGGTTTGTCATTGGACGGAAACTTCAACAGATTAAATAAAGTGCATCTTTGCTAAATAATATAATTGATATCCTGCAATTAAAATGGATAAAACTTTCTAACACTGAAACGATTTTACATAAACATGAGAGAGTTTCGGTTAATTGAACGCCATGTAAACAAATTTTTGGTATGTACGCATTTGCAACAGGTGCTGAATGGACAAAACAAAAGGTGTGAGTTTTGTGTTTCACTGTCTGTGCATAGTCAGAGGCCTTATTGTGGGTTGTTTTTTGACCTGCCAAAATTTAAACGGTCTGAAGATTTGTTTTAACTTGTTAACGGAAGTCGTGTAACTTATGCTTTTAAAGACACTATATTTTATTATCACTGAAAAGCTGAAATGAAACAACCTGTTGCTGTTGCTTGTTCGTTTACAGACTTTTAGTCCTCATTAATATTGTTAATTTTCCTTGAAAATTCTAGTCTTGTAGTCACTTTTAAAATGGAAAACACGATGTTGGAGTTCAGTTTACATATAGAAAGGGAGATAATCATTATGTACAAACTGTTGTGTTTTAAGAACAGGTGACATTTGGAGGTCTTTAGAATTTGCATTTACTTCAAATAGTACTGACTTGTAAGGAATTTTATGTGTTGTGACTGTACTATTTATTATACCCCCTGCAAACAAAGTTTGGGGTTTTTGGGGGGGGTATAAAGGAATCACCCTGTCTGTCTGTCTGTCCATCTGTCCGCCTGTCCACACTTCTCTAAGCGCAACTCCTCTTAAACCACTTGAAGGATTTTGATAAAACTTTACACAAAGGAAGGACACTATATGGAGATGCGCATGAAGGAATATAATTATTGTCGGAAACCAGGAAGGGGAGATAATTTGACTTCAACTTTTCGTTGATTCCCCATGTATGGGTTACCTCCTAAGCGCAACTCCTCTTAAACCACTAGAAGGAATTTGATGAAACTTTACACAAAGTAAGAACACTATATGGAGATGTGCATGAAGGAACATAATTATTGTCAGAAACCAGGAAGGGGAGATAATTCAACTTTGAGTTTTCATTGATTCCCTATGTATGGGTTACCTTGTACACACAACTCCTCTTAATCCACTAGAAGGATTTTGATGAAACTATAGATGAAGGAAGAACACTATATGAAGATGTGTAAAATGTCAAATAGGCTGAAAAAAAGGTGTGAATTTTTTATTTGTCTGATTTAGACAGTGTATTTTCATTGGAACCCTTGTGAAAAGTTCTTTCTTGAAGATTATATCATTGTGTCCATACTTGTATTGTGTCCACACTTGTACTGTATCCACACCTGTATTGTGTCCACACCAACTTAATTTTGCACTTACCATATCGATTCAGGGTTCAATGAGCGGGGGGTATATTTGGCTGCCATTCGGCGACAGCTCTTGTTTTTCTTTTCTTTTTTTTCAATATTTGTAACACTGTTTGATTGTAAACAAGTGTGGATAGTTTACTCCACTCTTTTATAGCAAAATAAAAAAAAATAAATAAACAACAAGAGGAGCTTGAACAAAGTCTACTTAAATCTTTGAAAGCAACCTTTCTATTAGGGCTTTAAGCACTTTGATTATATTTCCTCATTAAAAAGATGTGATTATTGAATTATTAACAATCTGTATTAATTGAGTATTATTTTTCAGACTTGTAATTCTAAAATTTCAGGGTCCACCAATAGTTCTGAAATGTGAAAAAACCAATATATCTCCACAATATTCGGTAATCTCTCTAGTATTGTATGGAATTGGTCATATATTTCACTTTTAATCCGTTGGTTCAAAGGTTCTTTTATCATTTTTTTTTCTCGAAACTTCAAATGAGGCATTCATTTCACATAACATATTAATTTGTGTTGGATATATATATTTACTTATACTTTCATTTTATTGGATGGGTTATTACCATATAGACACACCCCACATATGTATACTTAATACTGATTGGGACATGGTATTTTTTAATGCAAATTTATTCTAAATTCTGTAGAATACTTTATGGAATTGGAACTATATCAGTAGACTTCATAATCTGTTCTCATTCAAATTGGAGGGTAGTTTAGTTTAAATTCCTACTGTAGAAATTTCCTTTATTTCTATTTTCTTCAAAGTTCTTTCATCATTTGTTCAATCATATGTTCATTACACTCATCAAATGTTTTACCTTCCTTTGAAAGACATGAACAGCAATATAATCCATTTGATCATACTGGTGAAGTTTTAAAATTATACAGCAAAATATATCATTGAGCAAAAATGGTAGGAAAATAATAAAGTGTTTTATTGTATTTATTTGTATCTTTCTAGAATGAATATTTAGAAGCTCTGACCAATGCTTACCTGAGGAATGGCTTCAACGTTAACCAACAAGGAGAAAGTATGTACATTATTTTATATTTACATTAAAGTGTAAGCATGTTTTGATGAGGATGCATGATATACAAGGAGTTTCTGCATGTGTTTGTAGATTTTCTGGTATTTTAAGTAATCACTGTCTTGTTCTTTGGTGGTCATTAGAATCAATACAAGCAAATTTTTCATGTTTCAAATTATATATCACACAATTTTCATGTTTCAAATTTTATATCACACCATTTGTCACCACCATACCGTTAAAACTTCAAAAAAAAAAAATAACAGAGAATTGTGTTGTCATAATTGATACCTTTATAAGAAAAAAGCACAAATAAACAAAAACGACACATAGACAGTCAGACTACGATGGCTTGAACACCCAAGGGACATATGAAAGTAGTTTGAGTTATCAAGGTTCAACTATGTTTCAACTTAAACAATGGGACCAGTTTAAAAAAAACCCTAGAAATTTTAAACATTTTCAATTCTTAATGGGAACCGGGGCCCTTTGGATCTGCCACTGGGAACAACAAAAAAGGGTCAAGACATCCACAGTGTTCAAGCTATTACTATTCATGCCATAGAAGTTCAACTGTATAAGTGTAGTCTGTATTAATAATGAAGTTGAAAACTGAAATTTGACCACAATACTTTGAAATAATGCAGTCAATTTAAAATGATATCACAGGTAGTATCCCTCCCAGTAGCATCATAGATTGCAGTTACTTTACACACACTGGTGGTGGTGATAGTGGTAGTCAAATATTTTACAAGTCGTGTTTCATCTATTTACCAAATATAGCAATGTATTTTAGGTACATCATATAAGATTCATTCGAGACATAGAGGTATAAAATTAGGAATTATTTGTTTATTTAAGATTCTTTCGGATTATGAGGGTTAGATGACTTTAGAAAAAAATTTCTTCTGAGGAGATGGAATTCTATAGATATCTTCTTTTGGTTTAGATCCTTTAGGCTAAATGAAAATTTTATATCCATACATTAAAGATGGTTGTATGATTCGCTTAGTATATTTTCATGTTGTTTTTTTTTCTAAATGCCTTAACAAAGATGCTTTTTAGAAAGTAATGTTTTTTTAAGTTTATTTTAAGAGTGGATTAATATGAAAAAAGAAATGTGTAACAATTTAGAAAAAAAAAAAGAATTTGGCCAAAATAATTTTTTAAGAAATTGGATATCACTGTTCAAGATAATGCTTTTATAGCTAGTAAAAGTCTGACTGAAACCAGAACGATGATTGATTTTTTTTTTCTGCAAAATTCAGGGAGACAAAGAAATATGAATTTTGGACACTTTCCCTACTCATTATAATTGTTCTTACCAAATTTATCTTAAAGGGTGTCCTCATAGAAAAGACAATTTAAAACCGCAACCTACTCCTTCAAGCACGGGTAAGAACAAAAACATAATCCTGCATTCAAACTAAATATTATGATTAAAAATGTAGCACGTTAATTGGTTATGGATTCCTATATGTAATAAAATTATATCTTTTGATGTTCAGAATATTTTATACCTGTGTGTGTATACTTTGTAATATTGTTATACGTTAAAATATATAGTTTTGCTGTGGAGGATACTACACACAAGATATCTTCAAAAATTCTTTTCCTTTTGAAATTGAGCTCTAAAAGTTACACAGTATCCCATTTTGTTAAGCTTATAAATGCATTTTGATAAAAAATTGTAAACCCTGTAATGATTTATAGAATATTAATTGATGTGTTATCATTGCATTTTACCCATTTACATTAGTTTGACATTGCTGCTTTCATAAAATTCTCAAAAATTTTGTTTGCCAATTTGATAATTGAATTAACTGGTGGACTTTTGGTTCTGATTCCCCTCAATAAGTTCTTTGTATTGGTAGGTCATTTTGTGTAAATGAATTTGAGTATGGGGATTTCAATGATAGGCCTAATTCCAGTAAGGTTTGTTATGTTTGAGTTGAACTTAATATCAAAATTTGATATGGAGACAAAAAGAATAAAATGTTGTAGCCCCCTTGTCATATTTTAAACACTCCAAATGATGATAAAGTTAATAGTAAAATATGTTATCCTTAAAATAACCCTTTTATTTCAACTTTTTTCAACAGGTCTCCCTGAATTGCAAAATCTGAGTTTTGAATCATATCACAGAGGATAAAAAAAATATGTAATTGAAACACATAGGTTTTGAAAAGGGAGTAAAAAATTATTATTATTATTATTATTGCAGCTTTGAAATAAATTTCTTATAGAATTAATATTTTTGGAAGAGATTTATCAATTTCAAACACAATTTTATTAAAAATTTTTAATTTTATTAAAAAAGTAATAAACAGCTAGTAATTAATTTCATTTAAAAAACCTACTGAAAACTAAAAGGGGAGGAAAAAATAGTTTCTGAAATTTGCAAATTGAGATTTAAATTAAAATCATTACATTAGAAAACAGCTGAAGATTTAAATTACAATCATTACATTAGAAAACAGGATGCTTTGTTGCCACAGCTTTCTTGTAGCACTCGTGATGCATGTACACTCTATATACTTCCCACAGCGCCAGCTCAACCTCACTTCCGCTATTCGGGATCGGGAAAAATTTCAAATGCATTGCCATTCCAATGGGAAGGATTGTGTCCCCATCATGAGCAAAAAGTAGCAGCCAGCATCATGGCTGCCCAGATATCAGATTCTGTACAAAGTGGAGGTAACTTTATGTTTGGCATGTATTTCACTGTTCACTATATCTTGGTAGCTGTTATACACATGTATTTATTTTGCCAACACACTTTGCTAGCATGCTGGTATTACATCTAACTTGCAGAAATAATAGCTTTATTTGTAAACAATTCATTTCTTCATCTATATATATCCAAATGCCAACATAAAAAGATTCAGTCACTGTTTTCAAACATGGAATAAGAGTAAATTCTATTGCAAATATCTCAAGACAATTTTCGGACTTATTAAAAAGTGAATTTTGAAATGAATTGTTTTCAGCATTTTATACACATAATTTACAGGTTTATGGTAAGTAATATATAACTTAATGGTAACATATATATATCCTGACTATAACATTGTTAGGAATTACATCAGATTTAGGTCTAAATAGGAAATTGAAATTATTACATCTTATAAAACATATGCAAATTAATTGGTTCTTGATTCAAAATTAAATACACCCAGTTTATGACTTCATTATTTCAAATTTTCCTAATAATGGGAGCCAAAAAAGTGTTATTTCTACATTTTGTGGAAATGACACATAGCAGTAATAGGAAAAGTTAATTGTGGGAGGGAAATGGCCACACTTCAACATCATTTAGACTTTATACATTTGTCATTGAAATTTTGCTGCAGTATTAAAAGTAACTAATTATTATTGTTTTGTCTATTAATGTTGTAATTTTGGGGAATTCAAGGAAATTAATGACATTTGATGGTGTTTATAGAGTATTTGGAACAGCTTTACAGTTCAGCAGGCATGTCGGGTAAATGTCCTATCTAACCAACATGCTGATTGACGCTTATACCTGTGCTTAATTTTTGTTTATTTTTTTTCATCTTAAACAGTGGATGCACTTTTCATAAAATTTCAACTGTCTTTTATTAACAGTTCAATTTTTTTTTTTTAAATGAATTTTTTTTTAAAATGAATTCAAGAATTTTGAAAGTTTCACAAAACCTTGGATGTAGTGTTTGGTTACTTTGGCATTCATGAAAAAAAATGTTTCCCTATTAGTTTGGCATTTTCTTTAGATGCATACTGTTTAAGATAAGTTTATATGCCTTTGTTCTCATTATATAAAATGATTTTATGACAACATTTGTCTTTGGCATTGAATTTCAGTATTCGAGCAAAGTTTTAAATATAGAATAGACAGTTGTCAATGAATCATACGATAAAAATGAGTTAACTGAAAGCTATTTATGTTTTTACACAACTGAGTGTCAAAATAAGAACTAGCTGTAATATAATCTTGTTTCCATGTTGCTTATTTTGTAAAATAATCTGTGTTTTTTATGCCAAATCTATTTTTGGCACTCGGTTGTTTTTTGTGAGTCGAGTTTGATGTTTATGTACTTGTTACTTGTCAGATAGCGACTGGTTACACCAGGGTATACGGGGTCATCCCAAGACCATCAAACCCTTCCAACAAAAAAGTCAGGACGAGATTATCGCTAAGCTCTTAGGGATGCCGACAGGTAGTTCCACAAATAGCATGATGGGAGATTGGTCTGCTTCACTTGGTATAGGACTGCACTGAAACTCACAGATTTTTGTTTGAATAACAAAGCACACCTATTTCTCATGTTAAAGTCATTAACATTAAAAATAAATTCTAAAATTATGTTTCATTTAAATTTTGTAAAAAATAAGTTTTATAACTTGAAAGATTTGACTTATTTTTGTAAAAAGATTTGAGTAGGAAAGTGAAATTCACTTCAAGAATAAAGATAAAAAGCTTTTTCTATGTACAATATTTTGTTTCAAATTGGATTTAATTAAAACACAGATGCTAAGCTGCCCTAAAATTAAAAAGAAAATTAAAGAAGCAAAAAATATGAAAAGATAAAAATGAAAAAAAAAGAACAAGAAGCAAACAAAGACTGAAAAAGTCTAAAATCATGATCATTTTGTTATTTGATATTTTCTTCTTCAGTTAATATTTGAAGTTGTCCCTTTATCAGGTGTATTTGTAATAATAATGAAAAACATTTGTTGATTATCTCCCTGTAACAGGTTAGTTATATATTGTCAAGAGGAAAGACGATTTAAATTTCAGTATCAAAAAGATGAATCAGTTATAGTCGATGTTAAAGCTCACAAGAGCTTGTGTTAATTGTTGAAATTTGTATACGTGAATTGAATAGAATTGAATGATTATCCCCCTTTGACCATAGTTACCTTACTTGGTACACGGACATAACCAACAAATGTTTCTCATCGTTTAAAAAAAAGAGCAAAGTTTTCTGCCATTATTTTTGGTGAAAAAAAAAGAAATTTGAACAAAACAAGGACGAAGTACTGTAAGTTTCATGCAGATACATGTAGAATTTATTTTGCATGTAATCTTCCAAATATAAGCATCAAAAGTAGGGTAGATGAGGGGAATGTTAGCTTCCTTAGTTGTGTCTACTGTGGTGTGATTATTTATGTGAAAGATAGTCAATAACATTTTACTAATATTGCTTTTCCATTTTAAATATTTCATTTAAAATATGATTTACTTTGTATGTTCCCCCCTCCCTTGACCCCCCTATATTACACTTATTTATATTTATCATTGAAAAATATAGCTTTCCAGAAGTAAGCAGTACTTGAATGAGAAAAATTACATGTTGCACTACATGTGTCGCTATTTTATCAAATTCAAAATATTTTCTTGTGACCCTTTTAGTGAGACATTTGTATGTTCAGTAGGTACATCTAAATCGATTTTGTTTCAGGAAAAGGTTATTCCAAACCATTTATTAAAAAAAATTAAAAAAAACAAGAAAATTAAGAGTTTATGAAGTATATCTTTGGCATTTCAAGCACTGCAGTTGACAAACAAATATATATACCATTGGGAGAAGGTGCTTTATTACATTTATAAGGGGTTTTGCACTTTTGTTTGATAGTTTGCACATGTTTCGAGTGAATTTACATAACAGAATTTAATAATGAGATTACTTATGATGTTTTCAATGTTAATTTTAATTATTTTGGTGACATAATCAGGTACATATATATGAAATGTGCACATTCTTATTAATGTTCAAAATTGTCAGCTATTGAGAATGGAAATCATTAGATTTTGGAGTACCCCGTAAAATGGTTCCAAAATTGACATGAAAATTAGATCCTGAATACTCATGAACTTTAACGTACTTATAAATGTAGTGTTTTGTACCAAAAGAAAAGTCTGATCATAGAATTGTGCCATTTCATACATTGTAATTGTCTTTTTTAAAGTGTGATGGAAAATTAAATATTAAACTAATAATTGATTTGTTTGGTTTGAATTATTTTACATTCTTAACTTATTAATTTATAGTAATTTTTTGTATGTTTTATATTCATATTTATTTTTATACTTCATTATTTTTCTTGATCATGTATGTATATTATATATTGTATATGAATGTGTGTCAATAATATGCAGAAATATATATATATAGCAATGTATTCTGACAACCGAACATACTATATTCAGTTGTAGGGAATACATTTGTACGTGTATGGAAAGAAAGAATTCAGCGATCAAAACAATTTATCCCACGTAAGACGGACCACATGTATACAATGCACAGTTTGTACTTAGTGCACAAGCTATATGAACTATTTATTTTGCTTAAGAAGATGCACATTCTATGTGGTGTTGAATAGGTCAGCTAAATAAACATATGCAGGTTCATTTATTTGATGGAAATACGAAAAATAAAGAATTTTTTTTTTAAAAGACTGTGTATATCACACATTTAGTTTTAGTAAATAACTCAGGTTTTTTGGTTGGGGTTTTATTTGATTTTAGAATATTTTATGGGTGATGGGTGTTAAGTCATATTGGAAGAACAATGGGTGTGCATCAGTATCTGATTAGATAGAAAATAACTAACATCTAAATATATTTTGTACTCAGTAGCATAGTTTTATTTTAAGTTATGTTGTTAGCTAGTCAAGATTTTAAGACCATTTAAAGAAGCACAACTAATGTTTGATATGTTCAAAATTGAAAACAGCTAAGGTGTTCCAAGTGGTATTTTGATGTTTGTGTTACTTGTTACTGTCATGTGGATCCACTATGAGCATGGTCAATATTCATTACCTGCTCATCAATTTTAATAATAGCTTCAACCTATTTCAAAACAAGTTAGTCAATTTTCTGTTGACTTATTAACCTGGTTATTCAAATCTGCAACTGTACAGGTGTGACCATTCAATTTGTCAATTAGTATGCATAGTGAAAGTAAAATGATCATGCCTAAACAGGTGTAGATTTAAATGACCAGGTTGAATTTGATTGACTGGAAAAAAAATGTCTGTCGAGAAATTAAATAAACAAGCTTTTTTTTCACAACACTTGAATGAGGCTTTGATATAAAAGAGTAGTCTAAATTTTTATTTCTCAGATAATTCCTTAAAAAAATCTGACATTTTATATCGAAAATGTCAATTCTATATTGAATCAAAAGACTTTAAAAAGGGTATATATTATGTCTTCGAGACATTTTTTTTTAATTTGAGCTCTATGATGGTGCTTGGGTCTCATTATACTTACTCCTTTTACTAAAGATAAGATCTTATTATTATAAAGAATGATCATCACAATTCATGATATGAAATATTTTATATGGTAAAGAAAGAAGAAGGGGTAAATGTCATGGAGACAACATATAGTAATAACTACTAAATTCCCAAATACTCTCACGATGAAATTAATATGTGGTGATGGATACTTTAAATTTAATGAGCTTTGTATTCCTGAGTAATATTAACTTTCTATCCATCTAGATCTTACTAAACAACATTAGATTTAAAAAGTTATAGAAATTGATGAAACGTAGTTAATGTTTAACCAACTGTCCTGCTGTTTTTATTTACTAAAATGTAGGAGCTTGCAAAATATGCTTTTGTTGCGACAAACTTTTTTTTTCTTGAATTATTGGAACAAAATCAGAATTGATTAAATGTGTGTAGTCCTCAAGAATGGTATAATTTTAGTCTCTTTTCATTTACAGATAGTATTTTAAACAATTCAAGTGACAAAAACTGTGATTTCTTAAAACTTACTGTATTCCCCAATTTGTGTATGTCATTTTTTTTTCTTTCAGGTATTTTATATGTAAATAGTTTTTTTAAGTTACATCAATATTTTGTGTATGACTGTTAAATATAAGAATTAAATCACTAAATCATGACTGACCATACTTTTCAGATGGTAACAATGTAGAAGAATATGTGAGGTCTAGTCTAACTCCATCAGCGAGTATATCACCCATTAGTCGGCAGCCAACACAGAGACATATATTAGAAATATCAGCATCCCAACAAAGACAACAGGAACTCCTACAACACAGAAACAGTGTATGTATTTATAACATTTTGTCTGGGGAGGGAGGGGGTTGGAGTGATATCAGTCAGCAGCCAACACAGAGACATTTTAGAACTATCTGAATCTCAATGAAGACCACTTAAACACAGACACAGTGTATGTATCCATACTAATTAAATTTTAGAAGCATTTTGGTTGGGGTTATATTAACAAAATTAAGCACCGGTGGTCATAGTTTGATATATTATTGTTGAAAGTCTGAAATGTTGGGATAAATATTGATTGATTAATCATTACTTCAACATCCTCTTGGTAATTTTCTACCTATATTGAAATGCAAACAAGTAGTAATTCTTGTTTTTAATCAACTTTGTAAAAAGAAAATGGCCTTTGGTGGGAAATTTTTACTACAACTGCACCACCCACAGAGAATGGCCTTTGGTGGGAAATTTTTACTACAACTGCACCACCCACAGAGATCTTATTGCAAGGAAGTTTTAATGTGCATAAAGTATGCCTAACTGGTGGTAGCCTGGTTTTGGAGGGGTTGAAACCTTGGATTGCTACGTCTTATTTCTCAATTTTCAGGTGTCCATTTCTTAAATATTTTGCATTTTAGTATTGACTCTTTATGTTTAGATGTTAGCCAGAAGTCTATACTTACACAAAGTGTCTTCGCAAATAATGATATCAACATACAGATATAATAAAATATTTGAAATTTGATATTAATAGTTGAGTTGAACATGGTTTGAAATGGTACATATATTACAAACACAATGAGATTGATACATAATTTTACTACATTTTTTGAACGATTACAGTTTATTGAAGACAGTTCTTTTGGGCTTTTCTTCAGTTTTGATTTTTGCATTATTACACCCAGTATCCTGATCAATTTTCCACAGAGAAATGCTTTGCTGGCAATGGATCATACATTTCAGCAGTGTAAAAGAGGTCCATGGAATTTGGATCATAGAAATGATCCAGCGCCTGCGGAGCAACATTCCTCCGCAGATATTTGATCAGAATAGCTGCTGTGATACAAATGCTAATTGCAGTTACTGTGAAAGTACTATTGTTCGTGGGGTTCCAATTTTCGTGGATTTCGTGGTTCCCTCAAACCACGAAATTAAGTTCCCGACGAAATTCATTTTTTACATAAAGTCTTAATGTATTGATTTTGAAACCACGAATTTAAGTACCAATGAAATAGTGATATTTATGAAAACCACGAAAATTGATGTCCACGAATAAAAGTACTTCCACAGTATATAATAATGTTGATGATATAAAGTTTTTAGCTTTATTTTCTTTACCTCTTTCCACTTAATTATGATTTTTTTCAATAAAAGTGTATGTATACCTTTTCTCTCCTGTTTTATGTAAATTTCTTACCATAACTTTAATGTAGCATCACCTATGCTCTCGGCATGCAAGGAAAATTGCCTTTGCTGAGCAGTTTGAGGTAAGGGCTTGCATCTTTTACAAAATGCTGAGTTCCTGCATGCTGTAAGGTTCATTCCTTAACTTCCTGTGAATTTAGAAAACAATAATAAAGTCTTGTATCTTTTTATGTTTTACAAACTATAACTTTTTATTAATCCTTATAAGAGTGATATGCATGATGACCCATTCCAAATATCATTGCTATACCAAGAATTCTTCTTTCCAGAGATGAAAGTTTCCTGGCAATCTGAAAATTTCCACATCCGTTCTTCAGAGTTTTCCGTTCTTTGCTTCCATCATTTGTCTATCTGGCCTTAGCTTTTCGCTTCTGAAACTACATGGCCAATTGGAACCAAACTTAGCCACAATAATGTTAAGATGGTCCCCTTGCAAAAAAGGTGTTCTTCAGTTCTGGGCTATACCCATGATGGCCACCAGCAGGAAACATATTTGAAACATTGGACCCTAAGGGAAAAAACATTCAAAGACCTTCTCATCTGAAACTATCAAGCTACTTGGAACAAGACTTGGCCACAAAATTCTTGGAGTGGTCCCCTACAGAAAAGGTATTTTCAGGTCAGTGCTATATCCAAGATGGCTAGGGCAAAAAACATTGTATTGACATTGGACCTTTTTGGAAAACACAATACGTTTTAGGAGGTCCCTGGAACATAACTTGACATTGAACCCTATTGAAACACTTTAAGGTCTTATCCCCTAAAGCCAATTGGCATATTAGAACCATATAGTTCGATTTGCCCCTTAAAATAGACTGTATTATGTTAGTCATGGTCCGGGTGAGTGTAGCAGTCGCATGAGAGCCTCTTGTTCATCATTTTACTTTATTTGACTTTTTTTTCTGAGATAAATATAAACAATTATAGAGGTTTCTTAATGCAAAAGTAAAGTTACATCCCTACCCAAAATAGAATATCTGTGGAAAATCAGTTATGTCTGGCAACTCCTGACTTTCTGAATCAAAAAGCATGATGAAAACGATGGCTTGAAAA
>MJUU01052817.1:104785-116443 GCA_002080025.1 Modiolus philippinarum | reverse complement strand
TTTTTTTCTGAGATAAATATAAACAATTATAGAGGTTTCTTAATGCAAAAGTAAAGTTACATCCCTACCCAAAATAGAATATCTGTGGAAAATCAGTTATGTCTGGCAACTCCTGACTTTCTGAATCAAAAAGCATGATGAAAACGATGGCTTGAAAACGATGGCTATGTTCTAAAATAAGATTAGTTTTTGATACTTTTGGCATTAAGAATATCTAACACCTATAATACTCAGGGCCTTTCCAGAAAAAAATGTACAGAGGGGCAGCAACACAAGTTATTTATTTTTACCTTGGTTGGGGTGTTGAACTTAATTAAAACTATTGCTTATATCTGAAAAAAGAAATAAAATTATGTTGGTGGTACCCTAAATTTGGAGTTGCGTTCCTGCCCCCTGGTACATATTTTCCTGGAAAAGCCCTCAGTATTTTATGGTACCTGTAAATTTTTAATTTTCAGTATAAATGAGTCAATTATATTACAATGGATTCTTATTCTATTTCTTTTGGAAACTTGCAATATTCAAATTTTAGAAAGATTTTGCTTTTAAACCCATTTTGAGTATCATCTTCGTGTATAGTTTTACATATATTAATTTATGTTCAAAATGGCCATCTGCAGAAATTTAACTGTTTATGTTATTCAATCAGAGAAAAGTTTATTTTTGTTGTCCAAGTTAAAGTGAGCATTATTCTTGCTCAATACCTTATTATGTCCCCTTATCAACCTCTCCCATCCAAAACACATGACTACACCAGCAATACATGTTTAACCCCTTTTCCACGATTGTTAGTTAAAAAGTATGCTGTATCTCTTAATATTATCTATATTATCATAAGACCTTTAGTTTTATCTACATATTGATGTATAAAGCTTCATAACAATCATATTTTTAATGTTGAATTTGCAGCTTATTAAAAAAGTACAACTGCATGCTGTTTTGCAGAGTTAATTATATAATGATGCTGTTGTTTTTCATTATATTATTCAACAAACAAACAAGCAAGGAATTTTATCTTCAGTCTTGAATGTTACAATATAGCATTCACATGTTTGGTTTGGTAAGCTGAGTTACCTCCCTGGTATGATTTCATTGAACTTGAATTGAAAGCAAAATTTATATGCTGTTTGCTCTTTTTATGTCCTACCAATGAATTTGAAAGGGGCATATAGATTTTACTTTGTCTGTCCTGGTGTTAAATTTTGTTTAGATCCATTTCTTGGTTACAGTACATGTACTTTTATTAGTTCTAACAGATTGCTACCATTGAGCCTCCATTCCCTTCAGTTTAAGCTCGAAATGACCTGTGAAATTTTTCCTCTCAGGTACATTTCTTGTCAATTGCACATTGTATCACAATAATCATGATAATATTACATCAAATTAATTTACTTGATAATATTACATTATTATATAGATAGCAGTGATTTATCGAGTTTTCTCAAATCAAATAAATCACATATTTTCACTCAGTGAAATAAACAGTTTATTTTGACTCTAGGAAATGATGTCACAAAATTATTGTCAATGTAAACACATGGCGCATTGATATTAAAAAGATAATCCCCATAAAATTGCATCCAAGATCTGTTCATAGATTTGAAAATCTATATAATAATAAGTATAACTAATTGACCTTGATGGATATCAATAACAATGTCACTCGTGTCACACAACGCAACGGATTAAACTCGTCTCGTTTAATCCTGCGTTGTTTGGCACTCGTGACATTAATATTATTGATATTCATCACGGTCGATTAGTTATACTATAAGTATTACCCGAATCATGGAAAATAAAATTGCTTTTGCCTACATGACTCTTGATATAAGCAGTTATATTGTGAATGTAACAAAGAGACTTCCAACACTTTATCCCTAAAGGAGTGTAGGGGTTTGTTAATGATGAGATGCAATAGAACATTGGGCATGAAGTCAATTTGAAATCTATGTAGTATAGGATATTTTCTTTCTTTCTTTAGTTGGGGGTCATATATACTGGCTGGCTATCTGTCTTATACGCAGTTCTCTAAACAGGGAATGTTTCGATCTTTCTTTCCTTCATGAAACTAAGAATGGAAGGCATGATAAGACAATACAATTTATGGGGGTTGTCCATCGATGATTTAGGCCTTTCAGGCTGTTTGTTCCCCATATGCTCTTCATTATCTTTGATTCTGACTTGTGAGTTATGTGCAATATGGGTATTAATTGTATTGTTGCAGAAATATAAACTTACTGGTACTGGGGGTAGCAAATAAGCTTGAAGTAAGTGCAAGGTACCCTATTTTATCATATTTTATAATGTTTGATGCTGTATATTATGGTGCTCTTATGAAACTTCAAGGATATACTGATATTTGATTGTATTTTATATGTAATGTTATTTTGTCTACTTACAGGAAAACAAATCAGGTAATGCCATACGACAACACCCCAATCCCTTTGATGAATGCACTAACAGATTAACGCCTGATGATGGTAAGGGCACATTATAGAATGCCAGAACATCAGGGTCAAAAGCTAGTGCATTGATTAAATATGGTAGAAAGTCTCCTCTCTGTGTGACTTATGTATGCATGCAGCCTTCAATTTCTGTAGTAGATATTTTTCTTATATTAACAACAATTTTTTTTCAAATGTAAGAGCCTTTCTATAACTTCATGAAGGCACTATTTATGAAATTCAATGCTAAAATATTTAAGTCACCATAAGTTTTAACAACACGCTTATGTAAAAAATTTAGTCCATTAGAGATAAACATCAAGAGAAGGAAATTGACCAGGACTGTACTAGCACAGCTTTAATATATTTATCACAAAATTATACATATATGCTTATATCTTTGAAAATCGTTGATAAATGCTATTTTTCAAATGATATGTTTGGAAAAATTCATATTCTTTCAGTTTAATGAAGTTATATGTTAGTTTTGATAAAACAAGAAAAATACATCGGGAATTTTAGTAAAAAACTGACAAAAATCATGTCATGAGTATACATTATGCCTTGTTGTCAAGAATAGGTAGGCTAAAGAATATTGTACACACTGTTTTAGTGTGTCTATTTGCTAACTAATATAAATCAGATAGAGACCCATTGTTTGAAATCTTAATTAATGCTACATAGGAAATTCGTGAACGGAGGTCATGCATCAGTTTCAAAATCAAAATTTCCCTCAAAATGTATACATATGTACTTTAACACAAATTTTGACATCTTGTATTAAAATAAGAATCATGATAAGGGCAAATAACTCTACAAAATTTTCACTTGTGCAGCTAATTTGAGAAAATTGCAATTCACAAGCATTTCTTATTTCTGAAAGATATTTGTAAATACTTCAAAATTATTATAAAGTCACCTGTGAGGAGATTTATGTTAGGTGTAGGACATTGCATGTGAATGTTAACATCTAGTCTGAAATGAACACGTTTGAACAATATCTATACCGGTATATACATATATGTTTGTATGTCTAGATGCTGTGATTTCAATGGAGAATGTACTGCTGTCGTATTTTGTTTTCAAAAGTACTTATTTTCACATATTTCTTTTTTCATTCAAGTTATGAAATATATAATCACCTCTAAAACAATTATGCTTTATATTTTACGATACCAAAGTGAATTTTTAGCTAAAAAGTAAAATGATTGTGAAAATAAGTACAGTAGGATGTAATTCTATCTAAGTTTTGGTTTTGTATCAAAATTGTACAGAAAAATAAAGAAATTTGCCCTTTTAAGAAACTATTGTAAAGATTTCTCTCCTCTTGTTTTAAGATTTAAGTACAATTTTGATGTATCTGATTGGAGACTAGTTATTGTAGAATTGTGTGTGAAATGTGTATTCATAATTGCATGTATACTGGATATCAGATTTGCTGTGATAGTTTTCAAATTACTAGTAAAAGTTACAACAATTGAAGGAAAAATAAATAATGAGCCTTTGATATTAGTCTGATTTTTAGCTCATCTGGCTTAAAAGGCCATGTGAGCTTTTGCCATCACTATGCGTCCGTTATCTGTCCGTCAACAATTTCAAAAATCTTCTCCTCTGAAACTACTGGGCCAAATGTAACCAAACTTGGTCTGAATCATCACAAGAGTATTGCTTCTCAAAATTGTGTTCGATTAGGTGGTAGGTCAAACAACATGGCCACTGTTGCTAAAAATAGAACATAGAGGTAAATTGCAGTTTTTGGCCAACTCCAAAACTGTTACAGATATCAAAAATCTGATGGATAGTTAAAATTATCAGTATGATGAGATCTACCTACCATTTAATTTTGAAGAAAATCTAAAAACCCATCTCGGAGTTACAGCCCTTTTTCTGTAAAATTTTCAAAAGTTGTGCAAATTTTATTTTTTATTTCAAAAAGTGTAACAGATAGAGATCAAGTGTTTGAAATTACAGAAATGTTCAGCATATCAAGATCTACCCACCCTGAAATTTTGAAGAAAATCCAAAAACTCTTGTAGGAGTAATTTCCCTTTTTCACAGAATTTTCAAAATTTTCATATTTTTTGTCTTTTATTTCCAAAACTATAGAAGATCAAGGTTCAGTGTAAATTGATAAAATGTTTGCCATGCTGTGGTGACTTCAAAACTGGCGTTGAAAATTGTTCGTTTACCACCGATTTCAAAATGGCCACCAAAAAGAGGCGGGAAATTCAACATTGTCCGATTTCAATGAAATTTGGTTTCCAAGTGGATATTGATATCACTACTTCAAAACTGTTGTGTTGAAAATTGTTCGTTGACCACTATTTTCAAAATGGCCAGCGCAAAAGGCGGGAATATTAAACATTGTCGGATTTCAATGAAATTTGGTTTCCAAATGGGCATTGATGTCGCAATTTCAAAACTGATCTTGAAAATTGTTCGCTGACTGCCATTTTCAAAATGGCTGCCAAAAAAGGCGGGAAAATTTAATATTGTCCGATTTCAATGAAATTTGATTTCCAAATAGATATTGATGTTGCGACTTCTAAACTGATGTTGAAAATTGTTTGCTGATTGCCATTTACAAAATGATGTCTCAATCGACTTCAAAACTGGTGTTGAAAGTGGTCCTTAGCAAGAACGTTTTTTGTCAAAGCCCAACAAAAAATATAGTAAAACATTATCAGACTTTAAATACAGTTCAAGATGTGTTGTTCCAGCTTCCTAAGTTTGAGAGACTGAAGATCAACTGTATAACTTACATTGTTAACTTGATTGTGGCAACTGAAAACCAGGTGAGCGATACAGGCTCCTGGGAGCCTTTGGGTTTTTCATTTTTATAAGTTTTATTTACTTGTAAAAAAAATTCAGCCTCATTTGACTTTTCATAGTTTTATATAAATATGATGACTTTTATCAAAAATGTTTACGCATAAAATTGTTGAATGCAGATTTATATTAGGTGCAGTGCTTATTTAAAAACTAACTGTCACTTGGTAGGAATATTTTTCATTTGGTTTTTACTATTTTGTCCTTTAAGAACAAAATTTCACTTTGATCACGCTTAATAAATCTTTAGTAAATAGAAGTCTTAATTGATCACAGCATACTAATGCACTGTTATGAATATCCCTACATATTGTTGTATTTTTGTGATAGAACAAAATTATCAGAATAGAATTTGGAATATACTGTGCTTCAAGATATTCAAAATACTGGATGTTTTAAGCTCGGTATTCATGATACATGTAACAACAGTTTTTTTTCAATTTTTCATAAATTATAAGACTTGGACTTACTTGTAGAATATTTAAATGTTTCCATACTTTATGGGTAATTTATTTGTACTGTTCTGACACAACAAGTTCTCTTTCAATAAGAACAATGTTTTTCCTGTAAACGTTTTGAAGAAGAAAAAAAAAGGCGCCCAGCCCAGATATCATTGTTTTCATATCTTGACTGCCTAGTGCAGGACAATTTTGTGTAGAGGTTCTCGCCGGAAAGGTGGAATTGAACCACTCTGACGCTAATCAGCTACAGGTTTGAAGCCTGCACCCCAGACCACTGAGGTTCATTCCGGCAGTTGAAAAGGAACAGGAATTGTATATATATGCCTAAATTATATTAATTTGATATTTAAGGGCAAGGATATTAAAATATTTAAATATTTTAACATGTAACAACTTTTTTATTTTAAAGTTTAATATGAGCAAAAACTATTTTTATAGTAACATATCTGTTAAAGTACATAATGGAAATTTGTTGATTTGTTTTTTTGTCAAAATTTAAGTAAAAATATACAAAGAGACAAATTTTTTCTTTAATTTATACCAGAATTACCTCCCTTTAAGATATCAATACATGTACTTACTGCAAGATTAGGAGAATTATCATTGAATATGTATTTGACTCATTTATTAATATTTATAAGAATTTCTTGACTTTTTAAATGTGGTATGTGAAAAAAAAATCAATAACAGGATTTGTACTTAAATTATGTCACTTATACAAAATATGAAGAGGGGTTATCATTAACTTGAGATAAAAACAAAACTTAAGGTAGAAATTCAGGGGTTGTGATTGAAAATCTTGAAATTCATTTTTAATTGTAATCCACAAAGCTGTTTATATTTTACTAATGTTTACTCAACAAATCAATTTTTTTTAAACATCAGCTTTATAGGTTAAAATTTCATGTAAAGTTATCAGAGCTGTGCTACACATGCAATATGGATAAAAAAGAGCTACAATGGTTGGATGGACAAGACAGAAAGCATCACTGTACATTTTCTTATATGTATTTTCCAACAAAATTCAGATCTTTATCAAAATCTCTTACATGGCCTAAACATTAATGTAGCATGCATCAATAGATCCAGTCTTTCAAGCCTATTTTTGCTAGTTTACTTTTGTTTTTTGTCAAGTTTGCCAAAATTCTGCACAATATTTATATTTTTTTTAAGTAAAAGAAAAGGTTCTAACCCTAAGATCTACCACTAGTGTCATGATTGATGTGGGAAAGTTAAGGTTCTTGTATCATGAATACCTGGCTTTTCATTACATTCTTGTCAGTTTCGAAACGAAAAGAAAAATATATTTTACTCGATATTTTTTGTCACTCAAAATGTGAAAAAAATAACTGTATTTTCTGTTGAAAAAAGGTGCTACAAAATCAATGTCAAGCCCTATTTATTCACTTTCAACCTTAAATCTTGGTATAGATTTTTCTTTTGTTGCCTCTATTTCCAAAATGAAATAATTTTATACATAACAGTAATATGCTTTAGCTTTTTTCAATTCTTAATTTTTGCATGGGCCATTGTGTATACAATTTCAGCAGCAAAGTTAGGGAGGCAGAGAGCAAATGTTCCGTCAGCAACTTTTGTTAATTATGACACAACTACAACCAGTCCTCATCTGGCAGAAAAAGCAAGAAGTGACTCAAAAATAGAATTGTTGTCGCAACATGAGGCCAAAGATGTGTATCAGGATCAACTTGCAAATGCACAACTACAAGATGATAATGGTGTTATTGATGGTAATAAATTTTACTATATCAGATTCCAAGCAGGGCAACACTTATGGATCACTTCTGTGCAACTGCCTGCTATCTGTGTTTTTTTTTGTTTTTGTTTTGCTTTATGCAGGCAACACATATATGTTTTTATGTTATTCTCAAGCCAGAATTTTGTTTTTTAAAAGTCTATCACACCATTGAAGTGCCCCTATGAAAAATAGAGAAAAACAAGTGTTAAGTAAGTCATACAAATGTAATATTGCCTATATTTGTTAATATCGACCTAGAAAAGCATATCGACCTCGGATTTCATCCTCGGTCGATATGCATTTCTCAGGTCGATATAACATTATATCGACCTCGTACACATTCTATAATTGTATAATATTAACCTGCTTTCTTGGCTTTTTTTCCTTTCCTGAGGCTGCATGACATAATACCTTAGCTTCTGTATCTATATAACTAACATTAATTCAATTTTATAAATGAAATACAGTTGAACGTTGATGACTCAAACATCCAATAGGGTCATGTGACTCACAAGAAACCATGCTAAACAGGTAATTCGAAAACGTTTCCCGCCAAAACATGACATCTGAAGATTATGACGTTCACATTTTTGTTTGAAACGTCAGATGTCTTTGTTTAAAATGTAACTTCCGGGTACAATTTTTGATCCCGGAAGTTCCAAAATTGAAGGAGACTTACAGGCCCTATTGACCGATAAAAAAATGTTTGATCTAGAGGGATGTTCCAGTTATTCAGGTCAAACTGTGTTTAAATTGAACAAGCGGACAAGAAAATGGGTTCGACACATCCTTGCTGTTTGAGTTATTGCAGTTCGAGTCATTGAAGTTCTACTGTACTGGTATTTCTAATTTTATGATTCGTTCTAAATTATAAAAGTTTTATGAAACTAAAAGTGTAATATATTAATTTTGATATGGGTACCAGGTAATATAAGAAAAGCTAAATTGATAAAAAAAAAATTCAGCTATAGTTGTCAACTGTTTATGTTGTTTAAGCTTCCAAAGCAGACTTAGCTTGTTGCAGCTTTTCTAATTATGGTAAGGGAGGTTGGTGATAAGATTTCATTAGATATATTCAGACAAAAATTACCCAGCATTAATTGGATTTTCCATCCAGGGAATAAAATTTTGAGCACTATGAAAGTGAAAAAGCCTTTGCTATGTTACAAAATATGATTATATTTGCAAAAATGTTTTGGAGCTATGGTTTGAGGTAAGTATGATATCCTATCACCCTAGATATTTTGTGACCCAGCAGTTTCTGTCCCCGAGTTTGCTCGAGGGTAACCTTAATTTCAAGGGGGAGAAACCACTGGGTCACACACTATTCAGGGTGGTTCTAGGGTTCTAACTGTTATATTACATTTTCTTGTTTACGGGTTGACCTTTTCCATGCGACCAAACGTTAACTGGTTGACCAAGCGAAGGATCAAATGTCATGTGACACGATTTTAAAAAATCAGATAACAGATATTTAAATGAGAAAATAATATATATATTTGAATCTGTCTGGAATTGATCATCATTGGGGATAGTCATGTTGAATTGGTTTGTTATATTGTACCCCCACTCACGAGTGGATATGGTATATTGGAATACCCTTGTCTGTCCGTCCACCTTCCGTTTGTCCCTCCGTCCATCCGAAGTTTGTCACACTTTTCTCAGCTACTGCTATGCCAATTTATTTCAAATTTGGTATTTGACTTCATATATAGGGGGAATGCATAATCTGCAATTTTGGCTGTCTTATGATATCAACTTCCTGTTTGGGGGACTTAGCCATTTTTCCCTTTATTGAACATAGTGAAAATTTTCGTCGCACTTTTCTCAGCTACTGCTAAGCCGATTTATTTCAAATTTGGTATTTGACTTTATATACAGGGGAATGCGTCATCTGCCATTTTGGTTGCCTTATGATTTCAACTTCCTCTTTGATGGGACTTGGCCATTTTTGCATTAATTGAACATAGTGAAAATCTTTGTCGCACTTTTCTCAGCTACTGCTAAGCCAATTTATTTCAAATTTGGTATTCAACTTTATATATAGGGGGAATGCGTCGTCTGCCATTTTGGTCGCCTTATGATATCAACTCCTGTTTGGCAGGACTTAGCCATTTTTCCCTTTATTGAACATAGTGAAAATTTTTGTTGCATTTTTAGCTCACCTCATGATAGTGAGGGGGGCTTATGTGATACCCCTAGCGTCGGCGTCGGCGTCCGCGTCCGGTTAGGAAGAATGGTTAAGGTCCATTCCTGCTTACTGACATGCCCCACATCAACCATATTGGTATGCCTGATGCATTTTGGGAAGACAACTGGAATGCATGCTTCGGATGCTGTCTCTGACCTACATTTTACGCATGAGCGACTTGTTTAGGTAGAATGGTTAAAGTCCATTCCCGCATACTGACATGGCCCACATCAACCATACTGGTATGTATGATGCATTTTGGGATGACAACAACAATGCATGCTTCGGATGCTGTCTCCGACCTACATTTTACGCATGAGCGACTTGGTTAGGTAGAATGGTTAAAGTCCATTCCCGCTTACTGACATTTCCCACATCAAGCATACTGGTATGTATGATGCATTTTGGGATGAGGACTGGAATGCATGCTTCCGATGCTGTCTCTGACCTACATGTTATGCATTAGCAACTTGGTTAGGTAGAATGGGTAAAGTCCATTCCCGCTTACTGACATGCCCCACATCAACCATATTGGTATGTATGATGCATTTTGGGATGAGGACTGGAATGCATGCTTCGGATGCTGTCACTGACCTACATTTTATGCATGAGCGACTTGGTTAGGTAGAATGGTTAAAGTCCATTCCCGCTTACTGACATGGGGCACATCAACCATACTTGTATGCATGATGCATTTTGAGATGACAACAACAATGCATGCGTCGGATGCTGTCTCTGACCTACATTTTATGCATGACTGAATCAGTTTAAATGAATGATTATAATCCATTCCTGGTTATTGACATGTGCAACATGTGACAATGCTGAGCAACGAGGTGAGCTTAGCAGGCTGTGGCTGCTTTCTATGTTTTTCAGCTACTGCTGGGCCGATTTATTTCAAATTTGGCATTTGACTTTATATATAGTGGGAATGAGTCGTCTGCCATTTTGGTCACCTTATGATATCAACTTCCTGTTTGGCAGGACTTAGCCGTTTTTCGCTTTTTAATGTGTAAATGATACGAGTTGGGATATACCTAGCACGACAACGCATGCAACCTCATGTTTGAGAATTGTTTATGGTACCAAGAATTATATTTTAATGAGACTATAACAACTAGGTAGTCATACATAAAATTTTCAAGATGAAGAACAACAATAAAAGGGGTTGTTCCATTGCTTGTTTTTAACCATGTATTTGTTGAGACTTTGTCTTATGTACATTTACTCCATTTCCCTTCATTGATTATATAATTTTAGCATTTGATGGAGTTGATCAGTGCCATATCTGTGTTTCAGGTAACCTTACTGAAATATTCACTTTCAAATAATATGGAAGTTGAAGTATATGCACATATAACCTGTTAATGATAATTTGCACAATTTGACTGGATGAAATATTTTTTCTGTCTTTACAGGATTCTTTAATGCCACACAAGCTATACATCTCTATAGCTCTATATCTTTATAAAAATAATAAATTCAAAATTCAGTACTGCAATATCTTTTAAAAGTTTTGCACAAATTTCACTTTTTATTAATCTTAATTGCTCCTGAAGGCTTGGCTTAGCACAGTCATTGGATACTATTAAAGTACATTTTCATGGGCTGTTCATTTTTTATACCCCAATGGTATCATGAGATACCCTCATTTGTGTGTCTATTTACCTGTCTGTCTTGATCTCCATCTTTCCTGCTTCTGTCACCACAATGTGTCTGACAAATAACTCTAAAATGTAATGATATGGTCTTTTTTAAAGTGGTTCGGTGGTATTCCGCCATTTTGTTTTCATATTTCATGCTTTGATAGGTACTTTTCATTAAAGAAATATACAAACATTTTAAAATTTGGACAAATCTGTACAATATTGGGCACAAATAATGGGTCTATTTCTCTTAGTTTACCATTCATTTTTGACGAAAAATTCAGAGTAGTATATGTACTGTAAAATTCTTTGAAATGAAAATTTAAACAAG
>MJUU01052817.1:74064-102747 GCA_002080025.1 Modiolus philippinarum | reverse complement strand
GTCTGTTTCAGAATAAAGGGGTTAAATTGGGTGTTTTATGGTAACTTTTTAACTATGTTAGATAGACTTTTACTACTTAGCAAGTGTATAGGTCTTGTCAAGAGGAACATAAATATGCAAAAAATTAGGTCAAAGGTCAAGGTCACAGAGGTCAAAAAGGGGCAAAATTGGGTATTTTCATATATTTTACTGTAGAATCTGGGGTCATATGTAGTGTTTCACAAACACATCTTGTTCTTTTTGTTTTTAGAAAGATCAATACAAGGGCTAGCAATTTACTTAATTAATCAAAATTCTCATGGATTTAACTTGAATAATTTTTAAAAAACATTTTCCTTAACATTTCAACCAAAAAAATCCATATTTTCGGTGAAAGATTGTGAGCTTATATGGTCCGTGACCCCCAATTTTTATTTTATTTTTTTTTGAAAGTTCAATTTTTGAAGTTTAATTCTGCAAATTATTAAAAAAAATTCTGATGGACTTTGCTTAGTCCCCTGAACCACCTTAAGATTGGTATTTAAATTTACTTTGAAACCTACCAAAACTTGATTAGGGTTTGGTTGTAAGTGGAGTTAATAGTATTATCCTTGAAACTTTGAAATTTTACCACAGTTCAAGATTTGGAGGTATATAGTTTATCTGTCTGTATTTTTGTCTGTTTGTTTGTAAACTTTAACAGTGGGTATGTCTTTTGAATGGCAAGTGATAAGGCTTTCATATTTTGCATGTGTAATGCAAGACCTTTCAGTTGGTACCAGCAAGTTTGACTCTTGAATTTGACCTTGGCATATGACAATAATATCTGAAATGTTTTAAATTGGTTATATCTTTTGAATTTTAAATGATTTGATATTTTACTTATTTGTTCCTTGTGGCTATGGCAACAAGACCTTTGAATTGGTGTCCGAATATTTGACCTTAACCTTGGCATGTGACTATTTTGCTGACAAGTAAAACTTGGGCAAAGGGAGATAAATCAAACTGTTGTTAGGAATAATTGAACAATATATATATATATATATATAAACAATGAATCCTCCATGAGATATCTAAAGAATTTCTAATAATTTAAAAAAGGATGAGTTTTTCCTTATTTCAAACTTTGACATTGGGTATAGGTTTTAGGGGTTCTGCAATTCACAGATGTATGTATTGTGATTTAAGATTTCAGTTGATTTCAGAAATTTTGGATACATAAGATTAATTTCTCAGAATTAATTTGTCACATGAATTACTATTTGTGCTAAAGCTTTCTTACTAGCTGCTACTAGGGAAACATAATTTTTTCACAAAACATCCCTTGTCGAAGTACTAATAAAGATGCCCCTATCTAATGTCATTATCAAATCAGTAAAAGTCTCCACAAAATCTCATTCAATTTACAGTAAATAATAAAAATAACTTTATTAAAACTTGATTAAAGGTAGAAATTATGTGTCCTTGATTCAAAGATTTCAACTAGTGATATTAGTTATAATATCATTTGCTTGTCAACTTTTGTTAATAAGGATCATATGAAATTACAAGTGTGTACTCTACAATAAGGATTAATTGGGTTTATTTTTAAGTGGATACTATTTGTAAGACCAGTATGATTTTAAGATATATTGGTAACATGCTTCTCATTAATTTTGCCTTCCTATCTTCCTATATCTTGTTGTTTCTTGAAGGATATAAGAGAAGGACAGAAAAATAATTTATTTTTGAATTTTGAATAGTCATATGTGAACTTAATTATTTGAAAATAAAATATAAAAAATATATGTTTATTTTCTAAAATATAAGAAAACAGTCAGGATAATTGGATTAATGAATTTTTAATTTTTCCTGATTATAGAAGATGCTAAAGATGTAAATAAAGAGAAAACAAAGGAGAGAGTATCGTCTGGGAGGAAAAGCAGAATGGGTATGTGTAGTGAGAAACATTGGTTGATTATCTCCCTGTACCAAGTTAGTTTTGTATGGTTCAAAGTGGAGATAATTTTGATTAGCATATCAATACCTTCTTTTGATATTTAAATTAATATTACCTCCTTTTTAACTACTGTATGATTGTTATATTTCACAGGGTATTAATTTTCACGATATTCATGTTTAAAAGGATAACCGCGAAAATTCATACCGGTGAATATATTTTACTGTAAACCTGAATATAAATGAACATAATGATTTTAACTAAAATACTGCAAATATAAAACCCAGCGAACAAGTCCAACAGTGAAAACAGTGAAAATTTCGTACCGCGAATATAAGGCCCTATACAGTATATATAAGGGCCATTTCAACTGCACAAATTAGGGGATTACAATACCTTTCAATTGCAAGTACAGAGTACCTTTCAACTGTGCGATTTATTTACATGTAATTTACATGGAAATAAGTACGGAAATGTTTTTTTTGATGAGGTATTCCCAAAAATAAGCTAAAAATGATAATGAAGTATTTAATTAATATCAACATAAACTGATCTCAAACAAGAGCCAAATCAGCTGATGCAGGAACAAGAACATTTAATGTATCTCCATTTGCTTACTATGTAGTGCGCAAAAGACAAGTCAAAGTTTTTGCCGACTACAGTCTTTGGGTGCAATGGTGCCGATAGCGTTCACTTTCAATGTAGTGAACAATTTTATATTCAGCACATCCAACCATTTTTACTCTTTTAAACATAATTAATTTAAATTACAAAGGAAAAGACTTTTGCATGTACCAACTACTTTCATCGATCTGAAATGGTTAAGCTGACTGAATGTTTGGAACAATGTAAGTCTATCAATACTTTCTGGTAGATGGAAAAAAGTAAGTTTCAATATCAGGTAAATATAAAAATCACAGGTTAATCACAGGTAAAATACTCGAGCACATGAAATGTGTTTTCTCGTGCAATTGAAATATTATTTTCGTGCAAATGAAAGGCTGATTCGTGCAGATGAAATGCACCGATATATAACTAACTTGGTACAGGAAGGCAA
The DNA here is from genome assembly GCA_002080025.1 of Modiolus philippinarum. Lineage (NCBI taxonomy): Eukaryota > Metazoa > Mollusca > Bivalvia > Mytilida > Modiolidae > Modiolus > Modiolus philippinarum. Next base: position 99,772 of record MJUU01052817.1, on the reverse strand, counting down.
CTGACTGATGTTTCTTCTCATTTTAGTCTTTTTAAAAACCTCATCCAACTATAAAGAGCCTTTTATGATTTAATTCCTTTAAACACTGCTATAAATATTTTAAAATTTGCAAGGAATACTCAAGTATATGCATGGGCATATGTATAGAGTTAGATTGTTTAAAGAGGATGAATCATTGTTTTGATTTTGCAGTTTTATTATAAGACAAAAATAATTAAAAGAAAGAAAATTGATTTGATGTGAAAAGAAATTGTTCATTATATGGCAGTTGCTTTTTGTTCATTTTCTTGTAAATACAAGGCTGTCATTTTATTTTCATTTTGTAGAGCTGACACTTCCTCAAATGGATGTAATTAGACGGAAATCTTTCCAGTTGTTTCCAAATATTTTTGGTGGTAATTGATGCCAATTATAAATTAACTTTCACAGAAAATGTTTGAAAAGGACACCATCATTTTAATCAATCTGATCATCAAGGTTATCTTTCTACTATATTGAGCAGGAAAAAGTCCTCTCCAAAGTTGTAATTCCTAACATCAGTTATGGCAGAGTGAACATACCAATATTTCTCTAGTAACACCTAAAAATACTCCTTCAAAACTCATGTCTTTCGTCAGTTCATCAAGTAATCTAAAGAATTCTACTGTCTACCAATTTGTCATCACTGGAGTATCAAGGTAAACCGGTTCAGGCAATACAAATTGGTGAACAATAGAATTCAAAAGTACAGTGATTGTTTAATAAAAGACAAAAGACAGGAGTTTCGAAGGGGTTGTTACCAATGTTTAATAGGGGAATATTGGTATGTTCATTGAAGAATGTTAATGATCCAGGAAATCTGCCATAATTTTTTTTTCACAATTACTTATGTATCAAAATGGCAAATTTGATGTTTAATTTGAAAACTAGAAGTCATTGAAAAAAATTGTTGCAAAAACTACTTGCACAGCAAGATCTGTTTTCTTGCAAGCTGTTTTATATTTGGGCATACTTACGTTTCATAAGATCAAGATAGGGAATGAAATATATATGAAAAGTAACCAGATTTTGCTACATGTATAACCATCCATGAAATGTTAAAGAAATACAAGCTTTATGTTAGGAAGATAACTCTGTATTTGAGAAGAGGTTTTGTCTCGCTTTACCAAGCTTTTGTATGATTTTACTTTATAAACCCACATGGTGTCTGATGTAACAGTATGATTGCATTGAATATTCATTATTGATTATGAAAACATTATTAAATCTTGAGTTTAATTTTAGACTCCCTTGCTACCCTAACCTTTTCTAATTGGCAAATTGACCATTCTAGCAATTCAGATACAGGCTTTGGGATATGCATATCCAAATTTGAATGAAGTTGACTTTCAAAGTTAACATTTACTGATTTATACTTGGGTTATGGTTACTTTGCCAATATCGGATGCACAGGAAAAAGTATTGTGAATTAAATTTATACTATTTATAAAAAAAAAGTGTTGTACAAGTAGTTATTTGAGCATTTAATTTTCACTTTATTCACCATTAATAGTAGGATGTGAAAACTGCATACCATGAAATACATTTTTCAACCAGATATATATTGTAAAAATAAAATACAAAATTTTCATTTTTACAAGGAGAAGAAATTGCACAATGTTCTGCTTGAATGAAGTTATCACTTACACTGCAATTTTACATAATAGATAAGGAGGATAAATAAAAAAAAATCCACTTAATTTAATGAACATATATTCTGGATATTAAAATTAATCAGATATGCGGCAAATTGGAAGTGGAGCTTAATTGTCAAATTATAACAGAAATGTAAAGCACATGAAAGGTTTGGTAAAACAAGACATATACAATAAAGAGTTCCCTGTATTCATTAACTATCATTGGTTTATGAGTATTATAGTTTCATGATCATTTCAAATCATCCATTCAAGGTATATATCCACAGCACCTGTATTTATAACAGAAAACCACATTATGTTTAATCAGGGGTATGGACCCATTGTTTTACCACATTAATTTGATCTCTGCCTGAAAAACCTACAAAGACCTTGTAATAATGTAATTCATCTATAAAGCTGATAGCTATGAAAAGAAATTTATATATATAGAAGATAGTTGTGAAAGAAGTTAACCTTTTGGATTTAAATTTGTAAGGTATTTTGCTGAACTGATATTTTTCATTGTTTCATTTTCCCTCTGTGTGAAAAACAGTTTATGAACAAATTTTTGATTTTATATGCATACTAACAAACTGCAAGATATATCTTTATCTGTCAGTGTCATTAAACAAAATATTCAGAGATATAATTGATACAAATTCAGCAGTACATAAATGTTTTGGTATATTTTCCTAATAGGTATGAGAGAAAGAGAAGAGAATCATCCATTGAGTGCAAGCCAACCAAACTACCTTGTAAATCCCCACAGTAGAACAGGAAAATCTAGGGTACAGTCTGCTAAAGGAGAAAAGGATGTAGATAATGCTATAGAGAGTATCAGAGAACTCAGACAGTCCCTGGTGTCTAATGCTACACAACAGAATCTCAGTCCCACTGCAGGGTAAGATATAGAAAGTATCAGAGAACTCAGACAGTCCCTGGTGTCTAATGCTACACAACAGAATCTCAGTCCTACTGCAGGGTAAGATATAGAAAGTATCAGAGAACTCAGACAGTCCCTGGTGTCTAATGCTACACAACAAAATCTCAGTCCTACTACAGGGTAAGGATTTTAACGGTAATTTATATGAATTTCCATTGATCTATAGTAGATGATAATGTCAGTTATCACTGAACAGGTCATGATACAAAACATAATGGGTCACTCATAAGACATCACATGCATGTTGCTATGATTTGGTTTACATGACTGTGACTAACTTGTTAATAGCAATGATAAAGTTTCTATCAAAAACAAAATGTCCTGTATTCCATATAGATAATGCTATAATGAATATCATTGAACTGAGACTCCCAGGTGAATAATACCACATGGCAGATTCTAAGTTCCACTACAAGGTAAGGGGAGTAGACAATGCTATAGGAAGTATCAGAGAAATCAGACAGTTCCTGGTGTCTAATGCTACATACTAGAATCTTAGTCCACTACAAGGTAAGGGGAGTAGACAATGCTATAGGAAGTATCAGAGAACTCAGACAGTCCCTGGTGTCTAATGCTACATACTAGAATCTTAGTCCCACTACAGGGTAAGAATGTAGATACTGCTGTAGGTACCGGTAGTATCAGAAATCTCTGACAATCCCTGGTGTCTAATGCTACACACTAGAATCTTAGTCCCACTTCAGAGTAATGATATAGTTGATGCTATAGGAAGTATCAGAGAACTCAGACAGTCCCTGGTGTCTAATACTACACCCGAGAATCTTAGTCCCACTACTGGGTAAGATATAGAAAGTATCAGGGAACTCTGACAATCCCTAGTGTCTAATGCTACACACTAGAATATTAGTCCCACTACAAAGTAATGATATAGTTAATGCTATAGGGAGTATCAGAGAACTGAGACTGTCACTGGTTTCAATGCTATGCAGCAAAATCTATGGTAAGGACGTAGATAATGCTAAAGAGAAATCTTATCTTCAAATTGTACATAGTTTTCATTCTATGCATAGTTTTCATTCTATGCATTTGAGATTCATCCATCTTTCAAAAATCTCATTTGTAGTAAAGGCAACAGACATTACATTTTATTGTATACCCCTGCTTTAGCAGGGCGGTCTATGGTGATCATGTTGTCAAGTCCATTTGCCATAGGGTTACACATTTTGTGGTATCAACTCTTCCTAAACCACTCAGTGAAATTCAATGAAACTTTCACAAAATTGTCAGTACATATAGATATAATCGAGCTCTGCTCACAGATTTCTAGTTCTGTATGTATTTGATGGGGTCAAATTATACTCTTAACCTCAGCTGTTGAGTTTAATCTATTAAACTAATATTCTGGACTTTATTATTTTCAGGGGATATATCAAAAGATTGATGCAGGAAACAGATCGAGATATCCATGAACTTACAAATGAAATCAAACATGATATAGAGGTAAATTTGTAAGCAAAAATATATATTGAAAAAGAGAATCTAATTCTGATGCAATTGGGTTACGGGATTCTCCTTTCGAGATAGTTTAATTATTTTATTTTCAACATGTGAGCATGTAAAAATCTGAAATTTTAACTAAAAGAATGGAAAAAATATCTTATATCACAATAAAAAAAAAAGAAAAAAGAGATTTTGTTTCTACTATGATGTTAAAAATGTTCATGTGTAAAATGAAAGAATCGTGACAGTTGTCCATGGCACAGGCAGTTAGAAAGAGGCTTAGTAACGTGGTGTTTTAATTTACTTTATAAATGAAAAATGTCTCTTGAAATCTCACCTATGAATTTAACCACACTCAAAAAATAAACCAAATGGTTTAATATGCTGAGAGTAGGAGAAGAAATGTTAGAATTGTGAAAAAAAATACTCAAATAATGTTGAACTCCTAATAAATGAAGTTAAAGTTGTCTACATCAAAATGGAAAGGCCAAATAAGTCTAAAGATGGAGCTATAGGCAAGGGAGAACCAGCACTGCTGTATTAATTTGCTTTGGTAATTATAGGCTTGCAACTTTTCTATGTTTTGTTTTGGCTATTCAGTTTTAGGCTTTGAACATTCTGTTGTTATGATCCATTCCAAATTTTACCATTACATGTTTTTATGATTTTAAACCTTTGAAATTGTAGAATTTTACATTTTCGGTACCGCTATGAAGTCTTGTTTGCACCTTTACACAATGTTTTTATTTCATAGGTGAAAAAGAAGTTGGCTGAGGAACAAAGTGAACCAATTACTGTTGATAATGAGATACCCCTTGACCAAGTGAAGTATATTGCTGATAGTTCTTTGCCTGAGCAGTTGAATAGCAATAACTCTAATGGTAATTTGGCTCCTGTATTTGATAGAAATAATTTTGTGCAAATAGATGAACTTCCAGTTCACGAAACCTTAATGGGAAAGGGTTATCCTGAACAATGGAAAAATTTCGCTACACAAGATAATTCTACAATGACTGATTTCAAAAAGCCTCATGGAAGGAAAAAACTTCAAACTTCAAATTATCCAATGAGTGATCGGACTTATGAAAGAGCTAGAAAAGACGGAAGTGCTACAGGGGACATAACTCAGGGAAATATTAATAACAATGGTACAGTAAATAGAAGAATACCTGATGGTTCAATAGTGGAATCCTATCAAATTAGTGCTTTAGACAGGACAAGTCATGTCAAGGATATCCATAGTAATAATAATAGTGCAAATAGCAGGCATTCCAAATCCGGTGCTAACTATGACCTGCGACCTATAACGGAGAAAAATTCTCAGGAACAATATCACCGCAAACCAAAGAAAGGTGAATTGAGGGAAACAAATACAGTTCCTTCTTCAAAAGAGAATAGAAGTAATACCAGTAGTCAGTCAATTCCACCAACAGTATCTGATAAATATTTTGAGGTGAGATATTTAGATATTTTTGCATGTTGATTTCAGAACATCACCAGTACTATCAAATCTGTCTTAAGTAGCCATCATTGCATATTTTAACACAAGTGCAGATTTGTTTCTAAACTGTGTTTGAGACAAAAAAAAATCTAAGAAAAATTCTGCACATAAGACAGCCATCTTTTTAACTTTTGAAAATTGAAATTCGAAAATTGTATGAGATAACCTCATGTCAATCTAACTGGCATCATTGACCAAAAATTGATCTGTATTGAGAGGTCACTCAAGCCAAGTTCTACAGTGAATGACCATTCAAAACAGGTGACCTCTTAATACAAGACAATATAACTTGTTTTGATTGGCTGTTGAGTGGTCTCTTAATACAGGTTTGATACTTTGTCACACAACCAAAACTTGTCTTGGTCCTATTGAAGTTTCACATTGATGTGATGGCAATGGTGCACATTTTGTAGAAAGAAAAGGGAAAATCATAACAGAGAAATTCGTATATATCATTCTAAATATAATAATCTAAAACAATCCTGAATATAAAATGAACTAAAAAACTACCAGTGTTATGTATCAGATGGAATTTTAGCCTTGCTTTTCTTATACATAATACATTATTTCAAAGCCTTTATATGTTTTAATATATTTGTATATATTACTGCAAAACAACCTCACCTGTGTTCATTTTGATTTATTTCCAATGTAAAGGAGTAAATTCTTAAGAGAAAATTGAAAATCTAAGTAGCTGTGTTTTTTTTTATGTCTTATATGTCAACATATCATTGAGAATCAAAAGGTTGATGGGGATTTTTTTCTGAAAGTAATAAACCTACATTATTGCTGCTTGGTAACAATCTGTGGTGAAGGTTGCATTGCAACTATTAAATTTTTAAAACTGACTACATACGAATTATTTTTATTGCAAATGCATTTTATATTATTGAATTGTGTAGGCCCTTGAAGGTAACACATTTCACATTTTATGCTGGATCCACTGTGACCTTGGTCTTTGTTCAATTTCTATTCCTACGTCAGTTTGAAAATTGCTTCATCTATTTGAAAACAGCTTTAATCAATTTTCAAGCTGATCATTTCAAAAAAATAAATCAACAGATGCTCAGGTATGACTATTCCTTTTACCTGAGATTTGTATGTATATTTCTGAAATAGATGGAAGCAATTAGTAAACTTGTTGAGAAATATGTATTGTACAATGACCATGGTCATAGTAGATGAACCATAAATAAAAAAAAGTTCTCTTTTCTCAGTTTTAACTCAAAATGTCATTGTCAGTTTTAAGCAATCAGATCCATTGCATTTTATTTCAACCTCAATCTTAGTCAAAATAAAGTCACATTTGACAAAGCCCTATAAAAAAACTTTAACATACATCTATTTATTATTCACTGTGTCCAAATTTTACAGGTATTGTTCCTTTGGTATACTAAATTGTTTTATCAACTTGTATATACAGTGTAACCTAATTAAACTGAACCCTGGATAAACTGAATGCCTGTGTTAACCATATTATGAATGATTTTCTGCTCATTTCAATAGACCCTTTCAATATAACTGCGTTCCTACGATTTTGAGTGGAAAATGTTGTCATAAGACAATTAATCAAGAGGTCGCATATATTATGACGTTTCATTTTACCCACTCAAAGGCAGATGAGCACATGTGCAAAATTCGGGACTGAAGTTGTAGTGAAAGGGTCTATTACTCTTGTCTGTTAAGTAATGCAATACAGTCAAACATCGATGACTCAAACACCCAGGGGACCGATGAAAACATTTAGAGTTAGAGGTATGTTTGAGCTAGCGAGGTAGAACTATGTTTAAACTTAAACATAGGTACCAGAAAAAAGAAACTAAAATCTAAAACTACATTTGTACCTGAAAAACCCAAAAGCTAAAATGCTTGGAGAACATAAAAAGATTGAGAATGCTAAAGAACTTTGAAATTTAAGAGATCTAAAGAACATCAAGGCTAAATTTAAGAGATCAAAGTAGCTAAGGACAATAGTTATTCTTGAATGAACCGTATAACCAAGTTGATATACCACTTAAAGTCAAGTATCATCAATTATGTATTGTGGGTTGAAGTAAACTGCATTGATAAGCCTTATTTGTAACATTAATGGTTACCATGGTAACGTTTGTAGCCATCAAACAGAGTGAAATCAGCCAAAGGTACACAGCCTAAACAACCTTCCCAAGCATTGGCTGCAGGTAACTATATGTTGATGTCTTGTTTTCGCTAAAGCTTGCCACACTAACCAATCCTGCCTGCATGTATATATATATATGTAAACCAATATTAACATCCTGTTTGTAATATCACTGTTTTAGTGTTAGTCAAGTCATACAATACAGAAACATTATATATGTATATATTTAAATTAGAAATTTTAGTTAGATCTATATATCTTATGGGGACTGATGGTTGGTGAAGTATAACCTTGTGTTATATGTTTTATATGGATGTGGTAGGAAAATCTTAAAGAGAATTAACACAATGGTACATGTACAATTTTATATCCTGGTAGTTGAAATTTTATCAGATAAGGTGGACAGGCTAGTGAAAAAAACGGACATTTAGCTGGTAATTTTGAACATTGAACTGTAAAAATGTTATGGAAAACAGAAATATTAAGACCCTTTTATATTATCATTATTATAAAGTCTTGATTTAGCACTATATTTCAAGTATCATAGGAACTTATGGCAGATTTCCCAGATCATTAATGTATTTTATTTGCAATTCTGCAATGAACATACCAATATTCCTCTAGTAACACTTATGACAACTCCTTCTAAACTCATGTCTTTTGTCTGCTCATCAAGCAATCAAGCTTCTACAGAATTCTATTATATACCAATTTGTATGGCCTGAAGGGGTTTACCTTGATGCTCCAGTGATGACAGATTGGTATACAATAGAATTCTATAGAACCTGGATTGCTTGATGAGCAGACAAAAGACAGGAGTTTTGAAGGAGTTGTTACAGGTGTTGCAAATAAAAGATGTTAATTATCCTGGAAATCCGCCATAATACATGTAGATGTATTCATCATCTGATGCTTCACTCTATGACAAACTATATGATAAAAAAATTGTGGTCTTTCAGATCAGGGAATAAGTTTTATTGCTAATTTGCTTCATTTTCAATTGTTCTGGAGCGACGATAATTCTATTATCACTGCATTGTGCTGATACAAACATATATTATTGTTAATCTCTGTGGAACTTTAGCAACACCACATTAATATCCTATGGTATCTCATTTTGTGACAATAATAATTCCAAGAAAGAAAGAGCTATATTTAACCAAAAATATTATGTTTCACTAAAAAATATTTCAGTGGAAAAAGAAACATATCTGGTATATATCAATAAAAAAATTGATATAAGAACACTATTAGTAGTTTGTTTTGCTCAGATGGTATTTTCAGCTCTGTCCTATTTGATGCAATAAAAGAAGAGAATTTTATACTCGCAAAACAAAGTACTAATACAGTTGAACTTCGATGGCTATATATTTATTGACCTGGAAACACAGAAATTCACCTCAGTTCATAGAACATTGTCTCGATATCACTTTAAAAAAATGAGGGTACTTTTATATTTTGTACTTTGAATATTTTTCAATCTTACTGCTATAAATGATCAAAATCACATGTTTACAAAGTTACTCAAATTAAAACTTTTTGGTGTACAACCAAAATTATATCAAGTCCACACCCCCTTTCCTGTTATAAAATCTGAAGACATTGTGTTCTCTGCAACTATCTTTGATTATATCTTTCACATTTAAATGATCTTGTGTTTGATGTCCTGAAAATTTTAGCATTTTGGCTTCCAGTTTTATTATGTAATAAAAGCATAGTTTACAAGTATTATACAAGTTTGCTTTTTTTATCTTTGTTTTATTTATGTATACTCTGTGTTGTTTATGTAGGAATTAAGTATAAAGAATATTATAGAGTGAGTACGACCGAATTTGGAATCAAAATTCTGCCATTTTTTTTTTGTTTAAGGTTCATGCTCATATTTACTCTTCTTTTAATACATAAAAGTTTTGATAACTTTTTGATGTATGTGTGTGTTAGCCGAAGTTTTCTTGGAATCATCAATGCTTTCTTTGTTAAGAATCATTAATTTGGCACTTGACTAACAGACTACCAGCATAGAGTGGTCATTGCTTTTCTTTAAACTTCATACCCATTAAAAGGAGAGTAATATATGGTTGTCAGGAATAATAGATTATGTAGTGAGGAGATCATAATCTTTCTTAATTTCTTCAAGATGTATAGTTCTATGCATTTATTGCTTCTGCAAATAGATTGCCTCATACAGGTAAAAGTTTTTCAAATATTTTGCATCAAAATATGCATGATCAAGACAGCTATTTGGGTTTTCAAATTAATTTTTTTTTATTTAGTTTAGATTTATACATTGTTTAGCTGAAAGATCCAGTAGGAAGTGAAAAGTGAGGCAAAATCAAATATATATTTTTCTCTAATGATATGTCAAGTTTAAACCGGTTTTGACCCGTTAGATAAATTTTCTTTACTCAACGTATGTTGAATAAAGCCCTGTGCTTTTTCCCGCCAAATTTATTCGGAATACTATTCTCGGTGTTTATCATTGACCATTAGAGAAAAAGATTACACCACTTTATCCCGATTATTACCATATTTTATCCACTCTGGATAGTTAAATTTAAAAATTTTAAAACGCTCGGCAAGCCTTGCAATTAAAATTTTTAAAATTTAACTATCTCTAGTGGATAAAATATGGTAATGAATGGGATCTTGTGGTGTAATCTATATATATTCAATGTTCCAAGGATATCTAGTATTTATGGAAATAAAAAAAATTATTTTAATGCAGATTCAATCATGCACAGTACTAGTTTATGAAAATTAAGAATGTTCTTATTTTGTAGGTAATTGACTTAGATAAATAAAATGTTTTATATAGCCCATTGCTACAATGTTAGATGTAGCTCTGGCAGTGGAAAAAGAACATATATTCAGAGCTTAAATTATACTTGTTTACTTTTGTAGAAGGGATCAGGGTTATAAAAGGATTAGGGCAATTAAACATAAACCACATACTGTTGGCTTATTGCAACCAGTAATGAACATAAAATGTGACGATACTTTTGTGTTCAATTGTGTACTTGTTTCTTTCTGTATCTCAAAGCTCTGTGGAACAGTAGACCAGTTTCAATTGGATGTAGAAAATGCTTGCTTTTCTCTTTATTATGGTGCTGTTATACAAGAATTAATGGTGTTTTCCAGGACAAGAAATAAAACTTATTCATATTTTGTCAAAAGGACATTTTTGTCACCTTTATGGTGACATGGTAATTTTGATATGGTTCAAGGCACAAACAATATTTACTTAAATGAGGGGGAGTCGGAGGGGGTTTCATCCCGGAATCCCGACTTTATTTTTTCTTAATCCCGAAATCCAGAGCTTAAAAACATCTAATCCCGACATCCCAAAAAAGGGCCGGCTCCCCCTCTTAAATCACAGGTTTATATTCTTTTTTCTATAAATGGAAGTTATATAATATTTCAATCTGTTTTATCAAAGATGACAAGTGAAAAAAGTTAAGTCTAGTAATAAGAGTTGTGAGGCATTTGTTGATGTCACAGTATTTCAATTGGCAGAACTTGCTGAATACGGAACCTCAATACTTAACAATTCCAAATAGCAGCTGGCAATGTGAAATGTATAATGTCATCAGGGTGTCCAGAATCTTTCAAACAAAGCAAATTCTAGCTATGCAACCATAGCTGTATTGGTCCTTTTTATATTTTTTATTTGGCAGGTCTGTAACTTTGAAAAATAGACCATAAGAGCGACAGTTCCACAGCTAAGCAAATTCATGCCATGGCTTGTCCAACAAATTGTCTTATACTTAAAATAATAATTCATAGTCATAAAGTAAACAAGGGACAACTATTCACAGGATTGAGGACAGGTATACTCATTTCTGCCAATATTATCCAAGTGAAAGTGTTGATATATCTTGTCCTCCCCTTAGATTTGATCCATTATCTTTTTCTACATACTTTTTTCCTCAAAAATTGTATTTCTAAATGTTCTAAGTTCAAAATCATAAATAAAAAATGAATTTCCATATTACACAATGTATTACAATTTTGAGTACTGAATTTTAATAGGCAAAACGAAGAAGTAAAAAGGTAAAAATGACTTCACCATATTTACTATGTTACACTTGTACTTATTTTTCTTCTTTTACTCTTGGCATAATTGCTAACGTCTTGTTTTACTTAGTTTTCTGTTATGGTCACCATGACAACAGAGCACTTTCTTTTGAGTTCTCTGTTAATAAAATTCCCTCCCTTGATTTTGATAATTTCTATCCACCAATTCATTTTTTATGGAAGAATGTCTGTACGTGATACAAAACTGTAAATTGCCTTGACCAAGGATTTTGATATACATGCTATTATTTTGTTAAGTAATCTAGCTAAAGCTTCTACTCCAACAGAACTCAGTACATATGAAATATTGGAAAACAAATATGCATTGTAAAATAAGTATCTGTTTCTAAAGTGTTAACTATAGTTGAGAAATTCTAGGTTTGAAATTTGTTTATGCCCAGAAATAAAATTTTACCAACATTTACACACAAACTCATAATTATACCCCCCGCTTTAGAGGGTGGTATATAGTGATCATGGTGTCTGTCCTTTCTTATTTTGTCATGCTAAGAAATCTGAACGTCAGGTTGGCACAACATTCAATTATTTCATTCTATGCCATAAGGTCAATGTCAGGTTGGCATAACTTTCAATTATTTCATTCTATGCCATAAGGTTGACATATTAGATTTTTCAGTATCTTACAGCATGGTTAATCTTTGTAGGATCATATGCTTACTATAAAATATAAAAAAACTTGACTGCAATGCTTTAAATTCTGGTAAAGTTGTAGTCACTAAAGAATGCTTGTACTAAATTTTCTTAAAATCTGTTTTGCAAATTTATTTCTTGGTGCTGGTTTGCACATTATACCTTCTTTGTTTATGCTCTGAAAATTCTACCATACCTAGGCTATAAGAATATACATATTAAACGTAAGAATTGTAAATGTTTAAAGCTTGGTTAAATTTTTAAGTACATTTGTAATGCCTGGATATAGTGAACATAAAAGAACAAAATAAAATGAATTGTTAGGAAACCCAATGTAAGAGTAATGGATATTGATGGCAGTATTTGTATGGATTTTCCCTTTATTTCTTTTTGTTTGGAGACATAACAGGAGAGGCATAATCATACATTTGTTATAACAATACACATGTCATGCCAAATATGAGAATAGCAAAACTTCTTAGGATATTCAGGATGAAGAGCAAAAATAGCATTGTTCAAATGTTTTAACCAAGCTGGATAAATATGAAATTTTTAAAAATGTTCATGGGATAAACATCTCGTCAGTTGTTGTTGTTACTTAGCAGATCCATGTTAATTTGTTCAAAAATTTAATTTCATCAAGTCAATAAAGCCATGTAGCATGTCATGACACTGTGCAAAGAATGCCAGGTAAGCTACCAATAATGATATAAATGCTGTTTATATTTTTGTAGAGACTGTGCCGACAAAGATACAACTAATGATCAGCCAAGATCATCAAGAAGAGAAATGTTTTGGTGGACAATTCCTGCCTTTGTCACGAACTATTAGAGCTCCATTTTATAGAGGTTCTGGAACAAAGAAAAAATGATGTTTTAGAAAATATTGATGTGTATTTGCCATTCAAATTAATTTGCCATAGAAAACTGCATTTTGAGTTTTGCCAATGTGGAAGTGTGTTACTGCTGAAAATTATGAAAGATGTATGGAATTAAATCTTTAATTGTTTGAACTCTTGAAGTGTGGAAGGACATGCATTCAAATACATGTATTGTCAAGAGAAAGTGAATTAAAAAAATGTTATTAAAATATTAACAGGGTTTAGTTATTGAAAATAATATATGAACTTATTTAATTAAAATTTATTTATATTTTATTTAAATATTCATCCATTCCAAAGATTTATTTTTATAATGATATACAGAGGGGTCCGTCCATTTTAACGATGATATGCATATTAAGTTTCATTTTACGTTAAAACATATGTCTTGTCATGTTGTTCAATTATTGCATTTAATTGTTTCCATAATTTTATCATGTGCATCATTCAGAGATCAGACTAAACAAGTGTTTGAAAGCATATACAACAGTTTTCTGTATAAACAATAAAATCAAAGTTCATTGTTCAAGAATTTGATATTTTTCTATTTGCTTGATATGTTTAAAAACAAAATATTTTAGTTTGAAGTTTTAAACACTGGGAATTTCTTGTAGCAGTTGTTTTGTTTTTGCTGCTATGCATTAAAACAATGTGTATTTGAAAATACAGCCTGATGTGGTGCAAATATTTCTGAAATAATGTTTAAACTTATTTGGGATATAAAATGAAAATAAGATCAGAGCAAGGAATATTTCCCAGTACATGTTGTTTGTCTTCTGTTTAATTTTTTATATTCATTTTATTTTCATGGTTTCCATAGTAACATATCAATGAAAAAATAAAATAGTTAATATTTTCTTGCAATACCAAACATTCTACGTAATGCATTCAAACCTGAATTGACATTGCATGAAAACCAGTAATTATTATTATATATTGAAGGGATGTTTTTGTTTTTATTTATTTAATGTACAACAATTAATCTGTGATAATATAAATTACCAGGATATATAAATTGTCTCACAACATAATTACAGGGTTTATTTTTAAAGCATTGAAAAATGCTGAAATACATGGTCAAATACTTATTTTATTTGTTTTTACGATATTTGTTGTGCCAAATTTTTTCTACAGTTTTGAATGAATTTTTTTTTTAATCCAGTAGTATTATCTATTTCATGAAGTCTCTGCTACTTTAAGAGTTTTATTTAAACTGTTAATTTATTTGATTGCATTTTGAATTACATGTCATACCCAACTTTCATTAAACTTGAATACAAATATACTGTAAATCAACTTGTTCTCGCAATGACTTATTTCCACAGAGCCTAACTTTTGGTTAATTTAGCTGCAGTTTACTTTCATGATAACTTATTGGTTTGATGAACTAAATAACACACCTGGACAAATTTGCAAACAAATCAAATTCACAACATTTTCTTCCACATTAAGCAAAAACAGATGTGCTCCCAATTGTAGTTAAACATACACAAATTGAGCTTTAATACAGGGTTAATTTTTGTGTCGTCTGCTGTAAGCAGAGTCAACACATAGGGATTACTATCCGTCGTCTTACGTCATCGTCGTCCTGCGTCATCTGTCGGTTTTTGAATCTGCAACTCCTTCAAAACTACTGGTCTGATTCCAACCAAACTTTCAGGATATATTGTTCACTTGGTGTAGTTGTGCACCTGATACTGGAAATGTTGATTTAACAGATTTTAGAGGTTCAGGGAGCAAAAATTGCTCATTTGTGAGTCTGTTGGTTTTAAATCTGCAACTCCTTCAAAACTGCTAGTCCAATTCCAACCAAACTTTCAGGATATGTTTTTCATCTAGTGAAGATGTGCACCTGATACTTAGAATTTTGATTTTAGATATTTTAGAGGTTCACGGAGCCAAAGTTGCTCATTTGTTATTCTGGTTAGTTAATCCTCAACTTCATCACAGCTATAAGTCAGATTCCAACCAAACTTACAAGATACGTTCTTCACCTGATCTTGTTGTGCATCTGATATGTAATATTTTTATTTTACAGATTTTAGAGGTTCACTGAGCCAAAATAGCTCATTTGTTAATTTAGTTTGAAAATGTGGTATTCTTTCAAACTATAAGTCATATTCCAACCAATCTTTCAGAATTTGTTGATCACGTGATTTAATTGTGCACCTGATACTTAAAATCTTGATTTTACAGATTTTAGAGGTTCGCTTGGCCAAAAATCGTTCTTCTATAGTGCAGGCGACACAAGTGTTCCATGGAACACCCATCAATTTTCTCATTATAAAAGCCAGTGTGTGATCTTTTTCTATCATTATCTGTTTTACTTGTTGCAAGGTTCATGTCATATTTTCCATCTACCAAAAATTATTGATATAAACATATTTCTGTAATATTTTGCATTTCATTTGTAATAGTTTTGTACATGAAATTCCTAGTCATTTATAATTAGGCTGCCATGAAGAAAGAGAATAAATCCTGCCCAACAAGTGCTTCATTTTAGTATGCAGAAAAAACATTTCATTTACAATTTCTTTTTAAGTTGGAATTTTTTTTATTTTCCATTGTTTTCATATGAAGATACTGCTATATGCGGTATAACAAACCACAAGTAAGAAAATATATCATTGATTTCATATAAACTTAATTGCCATATTGTTTACTAAGGATGTGATCAAACAGTCTCCAAAAACCCACCTGATTGTCATAAGGCATCAGCAAGTTTTGCCAACCAAACCCTTTACTATTTCAGTTAATTTGACTTTTCTATAATAAATTGATATTTTGACATTTAGAACAGAAATTAAATTCAGCATACTGATATTGTTTAACATTTTATTTCCTGCATTTGCTATTTTTTGTTGTTGTTGTTGTTGCCCTTTCTCAGCTCTTATACATCCCCTCAACACATACAGTATTGTAGACCCACAAGGATTCTGTTGCATTTGAAAATGATCACATGTTTTATAATTGTCATGAATATACATGGCTTTACTGTATTTTTCATCTATTTATTTCCAGAAACATGTTTCTAGATATTTTTAATGACCACATTCACCTTACAACACCAACATGAATCACTTGAGTCTGTCTCCCAGTTGAAAAACTTTTAACTAATTTTTTCTATCTAAACATAACTTGTTGAGATGATGCATTAGTGCACTTAATGAATAAATTAGCATAATTGTACAAGTATCATATGCAGCTATTGTGCTGCAATAATGTTATAAAATAAAATCATTTAAACTTATTTGGCTCTTTTATTTTAACTGACATTTATTTTCATACATTTAACAGTTTGGTCAAGGCTATGTTATTAGCCAAATGGAGTTTTTATTCTACAAATATTTACTTCACAAAATATTATTGCCAGGCAGTAAATACACTGGTGTTGATGAAGGTAAGAAAAATATTCACTAAACTTGGATGGAAAATTTCAACTGTAACATACAGAATTTGAAATACACAGAAGATATCACATGGACAATAGCCATTTTGATGGTAATGGAGAGCATAGTCATGTAGAAGAGTTGTCTCATCATTCCAAATATCTTCAGTCGAGTTCAGTCAGAATACAAAATTTTGGCCATTACATGATTAAATTTGAGTGTTTCGAATTTTATGCCTTTTTCATGTCATTTCTCACATGACAGGTTGTAACAGAACAGAATTTCCATTATAAGATTTGTTCAAAAAGGAATATGTCCTCCAACAGAACAAATGTTACAGTATTTGTTCCTTATGGAACAAATGTTATATAATAATTGTTACCTAAGGAAGAAATATTATACTGATCTTATAATAATCCTTCCAAAGGAAATTTTGTTAGGCGGAACAAATATATTTTGACAAGGTGATGAATGCATATTGGGAGACAATTATCCTGTCTTAAGGAGTTCATATGACTAGTCTGTTATTTATCATAGTTGTATATGTTTGATTGATAATGAAACATGCATATCTGTATACAATGCTTCCATGTACTTCCCTATTCTCATGAAATTATCATTGCCCAAATTTAACTAGAGCTATCAGCAAAGCCAGACTAATACCCCCCACCCCCGCATCTGAATTTTAGTACCAAAGCATGTCATTTGGAATTTTGACCTTCAACCACATAGTTATTGGTAAGTAAATCTAACAAAAATAAATCCTGTCAGGGATGAAGTTGCATGTTTTATTCTCATAAAGTCGTATCTAATGCTTCATATAAAGGGTAATACATTAAATAATATATAACAAGGTGGATATAAGGACAATTTAACCAAGCTGTACACAAAAAATGAACAAGGGTTTACTATCATAAATCGACATTTACTTTACCTCACATCACCTTCCCATAATGCATATACACACCAAAGTTAATAATCCTAGATGCCAAGCTACATAAATTCAGCTCCAAATACGATATGCACATGTTTTTTTCTATGGTTAAAGTCAAGGTCTCAGTGACCTAAATTTAGTACGGGACACATTGCCTTGCAATGATGCATCTACGTACCAAGTTTGATAGTCTTAGGTTCTAGGGTACAAAAGTTCTGCTTCAGACCGAAAACGCATATGGTTTTACTATCATATATGTCTAAGGTCAAAGTCAAGGACAGAGTGACCAAAATTTGATGTGTGACACATTGCCTTCCAATGAAGCAAGTTTGATAATCCTAGGTGCTATGGTACAAAAATTCTGCACAGGACACTAACTGCACATGGTTTTACTATCATTAAGTTGAAAAGTCAAAGTCAAGGTCAGAGTGTCCTAAATTTGGTAGGCGACACATCACCTTCCCATGATGCATCCACACATCAAGTTAGATAATCCTAGGTGCTACGGTACAAAAGTTCTGCTCCTGACATGAAAAGGAATGGACGGACAGACGGATATACAAGGTGATTTTTATATACCCCCAAAAAACTTCATTTGCTGGGGTATAATAATGCTAGGTGCTACGGTACAAAAGTTCTGCTCCAGAAACGAAATGGACATGGTTATACTGTCAAAAATGTCAAAGGTCAAACTCAAGGTCACAGTGACCTGAATTTGGTACACGGCACATTTCCTTCCCTTGATAATCCTAGGTGCTACAGTACAAAAGTTCTACTCTGGACATGAAATGGACATGGTTATACTTTCAGGAAGGTCAAAGGTCACAGTGACCTGAAATGGGTATGCAACACATCACCTTCCCATGATGCATCTTCACAGCAATTTTGATAATAATAAGTGCTAAGTTACAAAGGTTCTGCTCCAGACATGAAATGGACATGATTATGCTATCAGAAAGGTCAAAGTCAAGGTCACAGTGACCTAAATTTGGAATGTGAAACATTGCCTTCCCATGATGCATTCACACACCAAGTTTGATAATCCTAGGTACTACAGTACAAAAGTTCTGCTCAAGACATCAAAACACATGGTATTACTATCAAAAAGGTCAGAGTCCAAGTCACAGTTGCCTTCCCATGATGCAACCACACACCAAGTTTGATAATCCTAGGTGCTACGGTACAAAAGTTCTTCTCCAGACACTTATCATGTTCAGCTTATCACGACATCAGCTGGTCACGTGACCAAAAATTACATTGTCGTTTATCGTAAAAGGAAAATGCACAGCACTGGACAATAAATCTAAGATATCTTTTTTCTTGAGTTAGTTTTTAAAAATGTTCCAATCAAATATTGTTCTTTATTAAATTATCTTTCTAAAGATATAAATTGTTTTAGAATCGGAAAATGTTTGGTTACTTCAAAATTGATTTGAAAATTCGCTATGTAAAATGTAACCCGAATAATTCAGTCGTTACGATCGCTCCATTCCTCGAAGAAGGAGAGAATCGGATACGGAGAGGGATTGAATTATTCGAGTTATGTAAAATGTAAATTGTCCCGTTAATTTCTTTGTAAATATAGTAAATTTCGTGTTGAATGGTGTCGGAAATTGCATAATATTTTGAAAATAAAATAACCTTTTAAAAATTTTCCAATCAAATTGGAAAGTTAAGAAAATTATCTACAAGAAGATCTAAATTTTAACACTGAAAGAGGTGATTCTTTTACTTCAAAATTGATTTGAAAATTGCCAAAATTTCAAAAATTGACGATGACCGGAAGTAAACTATCATTTGTTTACATTAGCAAATGATCTTTTTTCAAATATATATATAGATATCGTTTTATTTCAAGTTTTCTAACAAACCTCAAGTCAGAATTAAGTTTTAATGTAATATCCATTAACCGTCTTTTTTGTCATTTAATTTTATTTGGGGAGGAGTCGAATTACAAGAAAACTGTATAAAGTAAAGGCTGGTATGTATTTTATTCATAAAAAATCAAAATAAATGCATAAAACTTTGCATCCGCTTGGTCAGCAACCCTTTGGTTTTTCTTGAAGTGCTATACTGCACAAAATAAAAAAAATTAGTTACTCGATTTGGGACCATATCACTTAATTTATTACCTTATTGATTTGTCACATCATCAGTGATGTTTTATGACCTTGTGAGTTTGACACACACCCGTGTTGTTGGTTGCCCCAATAAACAATTTTACCTGTACACACGTGTGGTACTTGTGGCTTAATTAGTCTATAAATGGCCATATTTTTGCAAGTATTTTCTGGTGTTTACAAATTAGTGTGTTGTGTAGTCAACAACTTTATTACTTTTGATGTTTAGATGTTTTTTTTTAAAAAAGTCTTGTGTTGGATTATAAAGTTCATTTTTGACAGATATTTATTTCATAAATTATAAATTAATTTTGAAAAAAAAAGTTTTAAAATATTAAGATAATTTTATAAACCATTATAAGCACGTATCGTTTACTCCTTTAATACTACACAGGTACCAGTACAATCATCGTTAACCAGTTTATGTTTGATTGACAGAGTTACATTTCCTGATAAAGTCGGTAATAGCTTGGTATGTGCACATGGTTTTACTATCAAGAAGGTCAAAGGTCATAGTCAAGGTCACACTTGCCTGAAATGGGTATGCAACACATCGCCTTCCCATGATGCATCTACACACCAAATTTGATAATCATCAGTGCTAAGTAAATAAGTTCTGCGCCAGACATGAAATTGACATGGTTATGCTATCAGAAAGGTCCAAGTCAAGGTCACAGTAACCTAAATTATATGTGTGAAACATGACCTTCCCATGATGCATCCACACACCAAGTTTGATTATCCTAGATGCTACGGTACAAAAGTTCTGCTCCAGACACAATACGCACATTGTTTTACCATCGTTAAGGTCAAAGTCAAGGTCACAGTGACCAAAATTTGGTGAGCGACATATTGCCTTTCCATGATGCATTCACACAAGTTTAATTGTCCTAGGGGCTAGGGTACAAAAGTTCTGCTCTGGACACGAAAGGGCACAGATGGACAGACAGACGGGGAAAATACAGGATAGACAAAGTGATTTCTATATACCCCCCAAAAAACCCAAAAAACTTCAATTTCGGGGGTATAATAATCCTAGGTGCTACAGTACAAAAGCTCAGCTCCAGATACGAAATGGATATGGTTATACTATCATAAAGGTCAAAGGTCACAGTGACCTGAATAGGGGACATGACACATTGCCTTCCCATGATGCATCTACACATCAAGTTTGATAATCCTACGTGCTACGGTACAAAAGTTCTTCTCCGGACACAAAATGGACATGGTTATACTATCATAAAGGTCAAAGTCAAGGTCACAGTGACCTAAATTTGGTAAGCAACACATAGCCTTCCCGTGATACATCCACACACTGAGTTTAATAATCATAGGGGCTAGTGTACAAAAGTTCTGCTCCAGACACAAAATTCACATGGTTTTATTGTCATGAAGGTCAAAGTCAAGGTCACAGTGACCTTAATTTGGAATGTAAAACATGGCTTTCCCATGATGCATTCACACACCAAGTTTGATAATCCTAGGTACTACAGTACAAAAGTTCTGCTCAAGACACCAAAGCACATGGTATTACTATCATAAAGGATAGAGTCAAGGTCACAGTTGCCTCCATTTGGTGTGTGAAACATGGCCTTCCCATGATGCATCCACACACAATGTTAGATAATCCTAGGTGCTACAGTACAAAAGTTCTGCTCAAGACACCAAAGCACATGGTATTACTATCATAAAGGTCAGAGTCAAGGTCACAGTTGCCTAAATTTGGTGTGAAACATGGCCTTCCCATGATGCATCCACACACACAATGTTAGATAATCCTAGGTGCTACAGTACAAAAGTTCTGCTCAGGACACCACAGCACATGGTTTTACCATCATAAAGGTCAAAGGTCAAAGTCAAGGTCAGAGTGTTCTAAATTTGATACACACACATCAACTTCCCATGATGCATCCACACATGATAACCCTAAATGCTACGGTACAAAAGTTCTGCTCCGGACACGATATGCACATGGTTTTACCATCATTAAGGTCAAAGTCAAGGTCACAGTGACCAAAATTTGGTAAGCGACATATCGCCTTCCCATGATGCATTCACAAACCAATTTTAATTATCCTAGGGGATACGGTACAAAAGTTCTGCTCTGGACACGAAAGGGGACAGATGGACAGACAGACGGGCGAACTATAGGATAGACAAAGTGATTTCTATATATCCCCCCAATAAAACTTTCTTTTCGGGGGGTTTAATAATTATAGGTGCTACAGTACAAAAGTTCAGCTCCAGACACGAAATGGATATGGTTATACTATCATAAAGGTCAAAGGTCAAAGTAAAGGTCACAGTGACCTGAGGGGACATGAATCATTGCCTTCCCATGATGCATCTACACATCAAGTTTGATAATCCTATGTGCTACGGTACAACAGTTTTGCTCCAGACACAAAATGGACATGGATATACTATCATAAAGGTCAAACTCAAGGTCACAGTGACCTAAATTTGGTAAGCAACACATCAACTTCCCATGATACATCCACACACTGAGTTTAATAATCCTAGGGGCTAGGGTACAAACTTCTGCTCCGGACACAAAATTCACATGGTTTTATTATCATGAAGGTCATAGTCAAGGTCACAGTGACCTAAATTTGGGATGTGACACATTGCCTTCTCATGATGTATCCACACACCAAGTTTGATAATTCTAGGTGTTTTTTGTACAAAAGTTCTGCTAAGGACATGAAAGGGGATAGACGGCCAAAGTGATTCTTATATACCCCCAAACTTCATTTGCAGGGGTATAATAATCCTAGGTGCTACGGTACAAAAGTTCTGCTCCAGAAACGAAATGGACATGGTTATGCTATCAGAAAGGTCAAAGTTAAGTTCACAGTGACCTGTATTAGGTATGCAACACATCGCCTTTCCATGACGCATCTACACACCAAGTTTGGTAAACTGAAGTGCTACGTTACAAAAGTTCTGCTCCGGACACAACAGGGTTCATTCAGATAGACAAGGTGATTCCTCTATTACCCCCCCCCCCACACACACACACACACACACACACTTTGTTTGCGAGGGCATAAAAACATATATTCTAGATTACTGTTCTTTAATACACATTCATATTTGGAGTTTTTTAATTCCGTTATTCTCTGACAAATCACAATTTCCAATATTCTAACGGCAGAATGTGTATAAGTCTTGTCATGTGACATCTAAATTTAGCGATAAAATTGCAATCAGAAAACATTTCAAAAATTTCATCATGTATTTTCTAACAAAATGCAGCTTCTGAGTAAAATTTATACTCTGTGCACCTTAAAGTTCCTAAATTGAACACTTAGACCTACCAGCTCCATATATTAATTAATCAAATATATTCCATATTTTCTTAATTTCTTGATTTGAATTTTGGATGAACCAAATGAATTTTGATTGCTGATCATTAAATCATGATAGGATAGCCACAACAGAGGAACATAACTAAACCTATTGATTATTTTGTTCTCTATCAGGTTTTATACATCTTTCTATTTGTTGATTTCTCAATGTTTTGATTTTATCTGCACTGAAGTAATATAACTTGTAGAAATGGCCATTGGCAGAGTAAATTTGTAGTAACTTCAGTATTTTTACCCCATAGGAATTATTCAACATTCTTCTTGTCAAAAAACTACTAAAACCAATAAAACGACAAGATGGAAATCAACAAATGCTGTGTTTTGTTTGCAAGTCGGAAAATCAAGATGGCAATCAAATGTATTGTTTGCCTATTGGAATATTATACTCAGGCTGGCATAGTAAACATAGTTTAAATGGGACCCAATTAGAAATTTTGTTAAAATTGTTCAAGTGGTTTCAGAGGAGAAAATATTTGAATACATTTCCCATTGGGTTCTATGTTAAACTATATTCACTGCTGGTTTCTGTTTTGGATAAGGCACAGAAAAAAATATAGTAAACTTTGAAGGAGACCGTCCAAGAACTATTATGATCAACATTGTTCACGAAGTTTAACAGTAAAAAATCTTTGATAGGGTTCTATGTTAAAATATGTTCCATGCTGAAGGGCATCTTTGATAAGGCACTGCCATAAAAATCATAAACTTTGAAGGGAACTGAAAAAGGACTATAATGATTAAATTTGTTTGAAATTGTTTAAGCAGTTTCTGAGAGAAACATCTTCAAAAGCATTTCTCAAAGGGTCCTTTGTTCAACTATGTTTAATGCTAGTGGCCATCTTAGATGACGTATGGACATGAAAATTACTAACTTTGAAGGACAACCAAAACGACTGTTGTGATTAAATTGACAAGCTCTTTTCAGGGGAAAAGATATTTCTTTTCAGGGGAAAAGATATTTGAATGTATTTCCCATAGAGTCCTTTGTTATAATTTTTACCACTGGTGACTATTTTGGATGAGGTACGAACCTAAAAAATCACACTTTGAAGGGGTCCACCCAAAGATTATTTTGATCATATTTGATAAAATATTGTTGAGTTATTTTGGAATTGAAGATATTTGAATCAAAGAGGGAAAGTATTTCCCTTACAACCAAAACTTATTTTCTGTAGCGGTAATAAAAACACATTTAAACCCTGTTTTTAAATGGCTGTTAGTTCTTGAAAAAGTATATGGTTAAACCTTTGTGTGTCTTGTCTGTTTTCCACTTAGTTTACTTTAAGCCTATAGGAGTCTAGGATGGTGTTTATTATGCTGAACTTGATTACGCTTTATTTAGGGGCCTACGACCTGCCGTTGGGTGTTTGGTTTCCTCACCATTCATTGAAGATCTTATGGTGGCTTTGAGTTTGTTATTACTCCCCTTTGGGTCATTGTCTCTTTGACACATTCACGGTTTCCCTTCTTCTTTTTCTATTCATTATGCTATATAGGTACTCCAACGAAGAATTTTTTAAGCAAATTTTGATGACTTATCAATTTTCAATGCACAAATACACAATGATGACATGGGGCATGAAGAGGCACGTTAAGTGTTGTATTTAAAGTACAACCTATAAGTTTCAAATCGATTCATGAATGCACGTAGGTGCACGGCAATTTTAACTTTTACGTGTTTTTGCAGTTTTCTCGAATTTTGGTCGTAATTGACCCTATCAGCGTTATTGAATTAGGAGGAGATAACTCCATCAGACTTGTATAGGCTCTATTAGTTATAATGTAACAAATCAGATATATGTTAATAAAAAATGAATAAAAGCAATAAAACTTAAAAAATGCTTATGAATCTTTTTAACTGTCATCGGTAGTCAGTGTATGAACAAGTTTTACCTGAGTCAATAAACATCCCGTGCTATACAGGTGTGTTAATTAGAACTTTACAGAAGATTGCCCTAGGTGATTTCTTTCAAATATTAGCTCTGAGAACAGGTGTTTAAATTAAGATATTTCTACAAATAATATAAATTTTTAATTAACATTAAGATTGAACAAAAAAAATAATTTCAAAAATATTGAGCAGTTACAAACGTGTTAATTAAAAGTGAAAAAAAATGAAAAAGAAATTAAATAAAATGATAATAATAATATTAAAAACATGAAGAACAGGTGTATTAAGATATGTCATGTATGTCTACAAATGTTAAATGCCTTTTTTATTAACATGAAGATTAAAGAAGAAAATAATAACTTCAAACATATTGAGCAGTTACAAACATGTTATTTTAAATTAGAAAAAAAGAAAATAATAAAAAAATAAATAATAAAAAAAACGTGAAGAAATAAAAAATTTTAATCAGAGAGGATAAATTTTTGTATAAAAAACTTGCATGACAAAGGATTACTAAAGAATGCTGAGAAAATGTTTTAAGCAACATTTCCTATCAGATTTCCAAGTTTTTATTCATGAGTGATTTTTTTTTCAATATTTCAGTATTTCTATTATCTTATATATTTATATAAAAATTATTATTGTTTGTGTTGTTTTTGTTTATTTTCAATTTTTTTTGTCTTTGTTTTTTTGTTTATTTAATTTATATATATATATAT
>MJUU01052817.1:0-52534 GCA_002080025.1 Modiolus philippinarum | reverse complement strand
TTGTTCTGCTTGATTGTGGCATCTTGCATATTTATCTACTAAATCTAACTAAATCACTGGGAAGAATATCAGACCGACCAAAACTGTCTACGTATTTCAATTGAAAAATGAGGAGGTAAGACTTGTCCGCCTATTTCTGAATAGATTGTAATTGAAATTCGTAGAGGGGCCAGACTCCTCCGCGTTTGTATATTTCTTAGTGGTAGGGGTGGGATTGATATTAAAATCAATTATTGTGAGACGGGAACACAAAGACGTTCACTTGCAAATTCAACAACTACATTGTATACTCCCAGGGGGAGGGGGTATCTTTCATTATTTTGGTATACGGGCATGTGCTAAAAATTTGGGTATAGTTTTTTAGCATGAAATATATAAATTTCGGTGTGTTTTTAAACCAACTGTATATAAGTTTCATTAAGAAAAAATAATTTATATAAATTTTGGTATCAAAAAACCAAAAAGGGCAATTGCTATTTATGAGACAGCGGCATTATTTTCTTTAAATGTACAATAACAAACGTACTTAATGCTTTGTATCTTTGATTTTTTTTTATGATTTTCATGTTAAAACAATGGTATTTGATATATTCGGGTCCTAGATTTAGTGTTGTTATATAAATTTGGGGTATGTTCACGTATGGGAGTATATAAATTCGGGGGCATGTTTTGAGATCGATTTGGCATATCCCTACCAAAAATTATTGCAAGTACCACCCCCAGACTATACTAGTGCGACAATGGGAATGATACAAAATTGACACAAGCAGAGATAATTATAGGACTTGATCACCGTTTTATAGAACAAACCTTTCGACTGTCAGTAGATCCAGCCACCCCCCCTTAAAAATAATACTCTAATGGCCAACCACAAAACTCTTTAAACATTTTTTTCGACCTAAAAATAACTGGTAAAATCCAAGATTTCCGCCACGATCCAACAAAGTTCAACAAACATGCGCCTCATCCTCGTTGAAATTACCGAGTTAAATGAAACAAACTTACCATAGTCCTTGGTGGTCTCCCCTAAAATAAATGGAATACCATCGCTCATGTTGTATGTTGTAAAAAAATGTATAATTTTGATTCGGACTTTTGTTGTCACTTTTATTTATTAGTATTCTGGAGGAATATTTTAAGATATGAAAAAAAATGCCTCTTCAATCTCTAGCGATTTATCACTTATGTCGTTTCGTACAAGAATATTTTAAAATATGAATACTTTGCCTATCTAACAGAGATTTGCTGGCCTATGTAACTGAGATTTGCTAGTTATGTCGGTTACTTCCCGTCAAGTTTCAGACACTCATGTACTTGCACAGAATACGCCAGAAAACCATTACATTTATTGGAAAAAATATTTTATCTTGATCGAAATGTAAGTCAAACCATTTAACATTTCCTAAGAATAAAACTTATTATAAAAATTTCGGTAATTTCTATCTACAACGAGATACGAAAGAAATCACATGCACGTTCTAATTATGGTTTCTCACTTCAGTGCAAGCCCAGCCTAGTTGTTATCCACAAGCCAATGAAAGTAAACGTTACATTTTTGCTTACAAACAATTTGTGGAAACTTTCTCAAGAAACATTCCAACGCTAAGCTTGCTTGCAGTTCATTGTATATATATATAAAATAATACAAAATATAATTTCATTTTTCTGGTGAAATTTTACCGGACAGTCACATGCCAAGGTTAAGGTCACAAGGTCAAATATTCTGGTACCAACTGAAAGGTCTCTCTACAAGGAGTACACATGCAAACTATGAAAGCCCTATCACTTACCATTCAAAAGATATGCTCAATGTTAAAGTTTTTATGCAGTTGTTCACAGGCCAAGGTCAAGGTCACAAGGTCAACTTTTCTGGTACCAATTAAAAGGTCTTGCCACAAGGAATGCACATGCAAAATATGAAAGCCATATCACTTACCATTCAAAAGATATACCCAATGTTAAAGTTTATTACTTTTGTTTCAAAAAAAAATCATCACATGTCAAGGTCAAGGTCACGAGGTCCAAAATTTTGGTATGGTTAGAAAGGTCTCTCCACAAGGAATACACATGCAAACTATGAAAGCCCTATCACTTACCATTCAAAAGATATGCTCAATGTTAAAGTTTTCATGCAGTTGTTCACAGGCCAAGGTCAAGGTCACAAGGTCAACTATTCTGGCTCCAATTAAAAGGTCTTGCCACAAGAAATGCACATGCAAAATATGAAAGCCATATTACTTACCATTCAAAAGATATACCCAATCTTAGAGTTAAATATTTTTTTCAAAAAGTCCCTCACGTCAAGAGGACCAAAATTTTGGTATCGTTTGAAAGGTCTTGCCACAAGGAATACACATGCAAATTATGAGAGCCCTATCACTTACAATTCAAAAGATATACCCAACGTTAAAGTTTTTTGTGGACAAACAGACAAACAGACAGACAGGCCAAAAACTATATGCCCCCTGAATCTTCGATTCACAGGGGCATAATAAATTTACAACGTATCTCAATTAAAAGTATGTCGTATATCGGTACAAGTAAATTGAATTTGTTAAATTTTCATGCAAACAAAAAAATTAAGAAGTTGTTTTATATACGAGAGCAGAAAAAAGATGTGGATACCATTCATAAGAATCAGAAATTCTGTTTTTTTCTCCAGCTAAGCACAGGAAAACGACCAATTAATACATAAAACTTATTAAACAAGTGAAACATGTCCAGATCTTTGATTCTGATATAAGGTTAGTACCTTTTTCTTCAAAATATATCATTTGCAATGCATGGAAATCCTTAATGAGTACAGATCACTGCATATTTCACGGTGACGTATGCTTAATGTTGCAACTGATTTATCACTAAAATCAACAATTTGGTTTGTATGAGATGAGGTTGCAGATCTTTGCAGATCATTTCATAAATGAAAACTACCCTTTATAGAAGATCCCCTGTGATAGAATTGTGTCTGCGAAAGGCTTATGAAAGTTGAATCTGATCAAATTTACACTTCTTGGGCAATAAATGATAATAGTGGTAATAGAAAATGTTAAACTGCAAAGCTTTATTTAGCTTTCATGTTCAATTATGATTTAAAGTTTCATGCAGTCTAAGGGTCAACATATTTGGCAACTCGGAAGTTACCTTAATATATGAGCATCAGGGGTATAAAAATCAGACACTGATCAATGATGAAATGATGAAGGACTGAAGGTATTAATAGGATTTCCGGAGGTGATATGAGCATGTAACATAATTTTTGTGATAAGCACTTAAAATGTATGAAAGCATCAAACTCAAATTTGACTGTTTGAAAAGCATGGTATAATTGTGAATCAATGGTTCAGTCCTATAACTATAGAAACTAAATAGTCTAAACATTTATTTTGTTTACAAAAACTGAAATGTGAGAGTAACCATGCACACTGCCTTACTCAAAAACTGAGTTATTATCAGAAGTAAATCCATCTCTGTAACAAAAAGGAGTAAAACATATATTTTATAGACAGCAATTTACAGTTTATTTCAATACAGACAAAGTCAATGAATGGACATAACATGAAAAGAATACAATAATGCAATATGTTATAGTTAAAAATAGAGGTGACTGTCTCAAAACCACACAAAATTCAATGTACTCTCCTCATTCCCTAAAAATATCTCCCATTTGTGGTGTTAGACAATAATTGTATTCCTTCATGCACATCTGCATAAAGCGCCTTTCTTTATGTTTATAAGTTTCATCAAAATTCTTAAAATGGCTAAAGAGGATTTGCGCTTATGAGGTAATCTTTGCCAAAGGAATCCAGGTCAAATTATCTCCCTTTTGAAGTATCATACTTTTATTCTTTAATGCACATCTCCTTATGGTGACCTTCCTTTGTGTAAAGTTTCATGAGGATAGACAGACAAAGATGATTCCTATATAATACAAAGCCATGGAATAACATTTTATTATTGTTGTTCAACTTTTCCTATTTACCGAAAGGTTCATATATATCAGCATTCTGCAGATTTCAAAATTTAAACCCTTTACCATTTTTGTATCCTCCAATTTGAAAAACAGACCAACAACTATTTAATGCCAAGACATAAAATTCAGAATACCATTGTTCAACAAAATTTAAACCTTTAAATTTCTTGATATATGTAATTTTCTTCATATTTAACTTCAACTGATAAAGATTTTTCTTTACAGAATGGAGTAATTATACAGAGTTTGATCATTAAAATAATTTATATAAAATTAAAAAAAAAAGAAAAAAATACTGTAAACTAAGATACTTTTCATAATTTCTATACCACAACATATTTGATGGTTTTTCAGGTGATAATTTTACAATTTTAACATACCAGTACATTTTCAGTAAAAGTATTCTTGTTGTCTGTTACCTTCAGTATGACTAAAACATCTTTCACTAAAACCATTTGTATTGTATCAATATATCTCCAAACTTCCCCAGTAAAAAGTAACAAAACTTACCCATCTTTTATTTGACCATTTTCCTCAGGGGATACTTTATTTCTGTAAAAAAAAAAGACAAAATAATTAACCGTCATGAAATATTCATTAAGTTAAAATTTTTGCACACAGCAAATATTTTTCTTTCCAAATCGCAAATATTTTTCTTTCCAAATCCAAATAAACACGAGTAAATATTTTTATGATCTTTTTCCTTTTTTATAAAATTAGCGAGCCCTCATATGTTGAGATAAGAAATGAACAAATAAGCTCAATTTGGGGAAAAATTATTTCATGTACTTATACATATTGAGTTCACAAATTACAAAAAATATAAATTTAACATGTATACTAAAGTATGCACAAAAGATATATAACTATTTCAATGTTTTCTCCACATTACCTGAAGCATTTGAATTATCTGTATTCAATATTTACAAACCATCAAAACTACTCCAACAGCAGTGACAAAACTGAGATAGTTTTAGAAATTACTTTTAACAGATTTCTGGTTTGTTTCATATTAAATCTTTGCAGAAATAGTTTACTCATATTCAATAATTTTTTTGGTCTGTTTTTGGTCTTCAGACACAAAGAAAAAATAAGAGCTTATATGAAGTACACAAAAATAAAATAATAAAAAAAAAACATGTTGGCCAAATAGAATGCTCTAAGAGTCAACATGCTACACATATTACAATGATAGACACTGGACTTAAAAAAATATAGGATTTTGAATCACATCTTACAGGAATTTTTACTTTCATTACTACTATTTTTTTTTCAAATATGGGCTATGTATATCAACATACTGCATTCTAAAACTAGCATGCAATGTACAGCAGTTTTAACTATCATGCAAAGTAAAATACATGCCACTGTAATTTATGTAGGAAAAATTTAGGATTTTCGGTACGAACAAAATTATAGTACATCTGTGAAAATTTAATGACTTGTAATATACATTGTACTCTATTTCTTGATTTCTCTAAACAATGGAATCAATCAAAAAAGCATACAAAAATCATGTATAATGGAAAAAGGATATTTAGAATCACAACTGCTGAGCAAAATAGTATTTGCATACCTCTGAATCAATGCTTCCTTATGGATTTTTGTTTTTGTCTGCAAGTGCCTGACTATTACTGTTCACTGTCTCTTGTTTATCTCAGTTATTAAAAACTTTGGTTTTTAGATTTTTTTCTTTAAAGCAATGATGTACCAGTGTAACACAATTTATAGAAGTCAATTAACAATTTTCATGCGTCAAAATATGAGGGGTTAACAACAACAATAAAATAATGACATTTAATCTTCGCTCAACACTTAGCAAATTGATGAAATTCATATGACACTGACTTTTCCCAAAAGATTATCATGCCAATATACAGAACTGTGCCAAAAGTGTTCGTAATTTTTACTTTATGTGAAAATGTACTGCATTTCTTTTCCATCTTTTAGCCTCTCGTTCTCTGTTATTACTGAACAGGTGTGCCTCATATTTGGTACACATACACAATGTACCTTTATAATGACGTCATAACTCTCACAAGACATTCAGTAGTCTGCTTCATGTGTGTAATGTTTGTAAACAAACGAACATGGCTTCACATTCCGAGTTGACAAGTGAAGAGAAAACATCCGTTGTAAACCTAGTAAATTCAGGTAAAAAACCAGCAGAGGTCAGTCGATTATTGGGGATACCAGAGACTGCAATATACAGTTTTATTAAACGATATTGACAATGTAATTCTGTGGAAAACTCTGAAAGATCTGGATGTCCGTCAAAGGTGGGTGAGCGTGATATACGTTTGCTGTTTCGTGGTGTTAAAAATGATCGTTATCGCTCTTTGGGAGAAGTGACAACCAATTTTAATGCTCAAAGAGATCCTCTGAATAATCTTGAAAAGGTTTCTGCGCGGAAAGTTCAAAGGATATTACAAAATCATGGACATCACCGTCCTGTTGTCAAAAAGAAAATTCGAATCCACAAAGTCAACAGAGTGAAGCGGTTAGCATGGTGTAGGAGTAACAGAAATAAATCTGATTCTTTGAAGGTTATATTCTCCGATGAATGCAAGGTAGAAATTGGTGCCGGTCATAAAGTGTTTGTCTGGAGGAAAGCCGGAGAAGTGTGGGACCGAGATTATTTACTGACACTTGCCGTGCAAAGCAGGAGTTTGATGATCTGGGGTTGTTTACGACACCTACCATGCAACACAGGAGTTTGATGATCTGGGGTTGCATAACATTTCACGGAGTTGGTCTTATTTCAGTTCTACAAGGAAATATGAATGCCCAAAATTACATTGAAGTGCTTGATAATAATATTTGGCCTATTTTGGCTCCACATTTTCCCGATGAACAGTACATTTTCCAGGATGATAATGCCCCTATTCAGAGAGCTCGTGTAGTAAAAGAATTCATTACCAAAAATAATATTAATGTTATGGAATGGCCGGCCCAGAGCCCGGATTTAAATATCATAGAAAACGTTTGGAAAGCGCTTAAGGTTGAACTTCAAAAAGGGGCAGTTTATCTTCGTACAAATTTTTTATTGGAGGAAGATTTAAATATCATAGAAAACGTTTGGAAAGCGCTTAAGGTTGAACTTCAAAAGCGGGCAGTTTAACTTCGTACAAATTTTTTACTGGAGGAAGCCATTAGGGATGTGTGGTCAGAAATATCAACTCAGTACATTCAAAACTTATATAAATCTATTCTGAAGAGAATCAAAGCAGTTATTAGGGCAAAAGGGTCAATAACAAAGTACTTAGGTAAGTTTTTCTATATTTTATTACTTAAAAAATTTGTTAAAAACTACCAGTGCAAAGGTGCATTTAGCAGCAGCCATTTTGAAAATCACGAACACTTTTGAGAACACGGCTGCAAGGCATTAAATATAAGAAAAACACCAAACAATACATGTACTACAACAAGACATACAATAATAACAACTCCATGTAAAAACAAAAATGATTATGTTAGAATGTATTTCTCAGGGGGCAATTTGATTTAAAAGCCCCCCCCCCAAAAATTATAATTTCTCAAAAAATTCAAAGCATTAACTTTTATGTGATGTAATACATGTATCAGAATTATGTTAAGAAAATGGGATCTTAGGAATATAAGATAATAAAGATATAATTTATGAAAAAAAATCAATGATGATGTTTTGTGGCAATACATTAACAAGTTAAAAGGATTCTATATTCACTCAACGTGATTTAAATAGGAAAAGTGGAATTTCAGAAAAATGAGCATGTTTTTCAAGACGACAGTTCTTCTCACAAAATTATTGACAGCTCATAAGAGCATTTGAGATATCAGTTGTCAAATTTCCATAATCTTTTTCCCTTATGTAAATAGGAATAAACTAAAATAAAGGTTTATTGTCAATGAAACAAAAACCATCAAGTATGAAGCAGATCATTTACAGAACTTTTACTGAATCTAACTTTGAATTTAACGAGTGATTTTAACTTCAAGACATATTATGTTTTAAATGCTACACATCATCCAAGATTTTTCTTCATATCCTTTGACTAAAATTTTACTACACGAAGCCTTCACCTTTGCTGCTTTCTTCTGCTAGAATTATTAAGAAGTTTGAATTGAAGTTAAAAAAAATTAAAAGGAGAAGGAAAGATGGATATTACTTATATTTTCACAGCTTAGACTCTGATATAAATTCAATTTATCATTGATTTAAATGTTTTCAAAAACTGAATATGTAACATAAATTATATAACAAAACAAAACAAGATGTGTTTGTGCCCAGATTCTTCAGTAAAATAAATGAAAATACCCAACTTTACCCCTTTTTGACCTCTGTGACCTTGACCTTTGACCTTTTTTTGCATATTGACGTTCCTCTTGACAAGACCTATACACTTGCCAAGTATTAAAAGTCTATCTTACACAGTTCAAAAGTTGTTTATTACCATAAAAACACCCAATTTAACCCCTTTATTCTGAAACAGATGAAGCCCCTTTGGGCCTCCTGTTTATTGAAATGGTTTTAATTGTTAAAAGTATCTGTTTAAACATGCTATAAGAAACTAACAGAAAAATACTGCATCAAGATCCGACAAAAAATTGAAAAAATCATTTTTTTCCCATTTTTCCCCCTTTGGGCCTCTTGTTTCTCAAAAAACGGCAAATGCTACCTCAAATCTGTTGACATACTTCAGTTGTGCAATTTTATTAGCAATAACATAAAACAAACCCCGTCTCAATACGATAAATAATAAGGATTCTACAATCAAATATGTGAAAACAGCCAAATTCACCCCTTTTTAACCTCTTTGACCTTGACCTTTAACCTAACCTAATTTTTTTTGCATATTTATGTTCCTCTTGACTAGACCTATACACATGCCAAGTATCAATAGTCTACCTTATATAGTTAAAAAGTTATAGCCAAGGTTAAAGTTTCGGACGCACAGACAGACAAACAGACAGGACAAAAACAATACGCCCCGATCCTCGATCTGGGGGCATAAAAAAAAAAGAAATTGCGTCCATGGAACACTGATGCCCCCGCCATAGAGATGTTCCAGCAAACAGGAAGTAGATGAGCGACAGACTTGAAAAGGGGAGACACGGTACAACTCATCATACCAAAACGTCAATAGAAATATCAAATCATTCCTGCATACACAAGCTGAGAAATCCTTGACACAAATTTCAGATGTACCGACATACAGACAGACGTACAGATGGACAAGGGTAAAACTTAATGCCGCCGTCGCCTAATGGCGGGGGCATAAAACTAACGAGTGACAGTTTCCTGTGCTTTTCTTAAAAATAATAATGGAGCATTACATGATACCATGCCACTTTTCACAAAATTTCAAAGTTTAAATAGGCACTCCAGATCCCTGTTTACTTCTGAACCCAAAATTATACTTGGCCTGTGTTTTATGGATGCAACTTACATACCAAATTAGAAGACAGTATGTTATTTCATTCACAAGTTATCAGTCAGAAACCCTAAAATTCGCACAATTTCAAAATTTCAAGGGGCATTACTCAAGAACCCCTCGGACTTTTGAACCCGAAATGGAACTTGGCTTGAGTTTCTTAGTAAACAAGTTACATACTTAGTTTGAAGAAAATATATAATTTCATTCACAAGTTATCAGTCGGAAACCCTAAAATTTGCAAAATTTCAAAGTTTCAAGGGGCATAACTCAAGAACCCCTTGGACCTCTGAACCAAAAATTGAACTTGACCTGAATTTTGTGGTAAACAAGTTATATACCAAGTTTGAAGACAATGTATTAATTCATCCACAAGTTTTCAGTCGGAAACCCTAATATTCACAAAATTTCAAAGTTTTAAGGGGCATAACTCCAGAACCCCTTGGACCTCTGAACCTGAAATCAAACTTGGCCTGAGTTTTGTACTAAAAAACAAGTTACATACCATGTTTGAAGACAATATACTATTTCATTCACAAGTTATCAGTCAGAAACCCTAAAATTTGCAAAATTTCAAAGTTTCAAAGGGCATAACTCAAGAACCCTTGGATCTCTGAACCCGAAATCGAACTTGGCCTGAGTTTTGTGGTAAACAAGTTATATACCAAGTTTGAAGACCTTATGTTATTTTGTTCACAAGTAATCAGTTGGAAACCTTCATGGAACGGACGGACAGATGGAGGGACGGACACACGACTGCGGGTATCACATAATACCTCGCCACTACTTGTGGCGGGGTATAAAAATAGCAATGGTTCGTTACATGATATCTTCGTTGTACATGTATTAAAGTCTGTTTCACTTCCTGTAGATAATGGAAATTTTACAATTTCTGCTTTATTTGAACATTAATTTTTCTAAAGATTTGCTTTTGCATGTAGATCAAGAATGACCACACATAACTGTAAAATGACACTGTTACGATTAAAGACTTGTAAATAGGGCTTTGTACATGTGAATTTTCCTTGTTTTTGTAAGACAGGTTAAAAATTCTAAGTGTTGGATTTTTCTATTTTGAGGGCGAATAGGCATTTAAATTTAATCGATAGGCAATATACATTTGGTTAATACTGGATCACCTGTCGACAGGTAAAATGTGACACTACCCGTGTCAGATTAGTCCATTCTTGGAGACAATCACATGCGGTAAATATTTTCCAATTACACATAATAGAGATTTTTAAAAAGTTGTTTTTCCTCATAATGATATGACTTGTTAATAAGTTATTACAGAATTTAGAAGTGTACGGTATTTTTACATAGTTATGCAAAATTTTGAGCCGAAATACAGTCAGGAGAATGCAAAATCCATTATCTAAGGGAAGTGAAACAGAGTTTAATCATTAAAAACTGGCTTACTAATATTGAAAACTCACATGTCATTAGTAAGAAACCATAAAATTTGCCACATTTCCAAGATGCCTGAACCACTTACAACTCTGTAACCAAGACTGAACTTTGCCTGCTTTGTTGGTCCACAACTTATCTACCAAGTTTGAATATTGTTTGCATTTTTTCCAACAAGATATCCTCAGAGAGAAGATAACTGAAGAACCACTTTCTCTGATTGGAAAATTAATCTTGGTCTGAGTTTAGTATCAGCAACTTACAAGCTAAGTTTGAAGACAGTTAATAATTTCAATTAAACATTATTTGTCAGAAACCTTTGTGTAACACACTAAAAGACAGATAGTCACATAAATGGGTGGGAACAGATATATCATGATAAGGAGGGGTATTTGCCAAAAATACAAGTCGCGGGGCAATTAAATTTCAGGAGCCTGAAAGGCAAGGGTAATTTAGATCTAAAACTTGTATTTTGGCAAATACCCCGACATTCATGATATATGTATATGTGAAATTACACCAAATGTCTCTATCATCAAAACACACGGACAACTAAGGAACAAATACCAAAATAGGCATCTCTGTGTGCCAAAAAATACCACGGCTATTAACCAATCAGAATGCAGCTTACTAACATAAGGTGTAATTAATACAAAAATATGTGTATCATACAATACCTTACCACTTTCCGTGATAGGGTATAGAAATATTATGATTATCAAATCTGATATCATTACACATACAACTGAAAGCTTAAATTCTAATGTGAAATTTTTACAAACAAGTTTTACAAATCATGAACATAACAGAATATAATTTTGTCAAATGAGAAAAATTGTCTTGCTTTTTACATGTGTAAATTTCAGTGACATCCATAGTAGTTTGGTGATGTGAAATACTTTGAGGATACCTTTGAGTAAATTTTCTTAATGGCGATTTTGATCTTCCAGATCTGACTCTAATAAGTAAAAAATATTGTTATATTTATTCAATGGGATATAACCAATTGATAACTCTGTGTAATTTTCTATGAATACACAAAGAAATGAGAAATTTATGGTGGATTTCCTGGATAGGTTAATTCCTGTCCTATTCTCTGTTAACCATGCTTTTCAAGTAATGACAAAATTGGTATGATTAACAGACAAAAAAAAACGTACCTAGTTTGGAAGGAGTTGTTACAGGTGTTAATAGAGGAAAAATATTGGTATATTCATTGAAGAATTACAAATATAAAACCTTAATGATCCAGAAAATCCTCCATAAGCGACAAAGGAACACACTTCATTTAATACAGTCAAACTATGTTTGCTTTAAGTTGTATCATTTGAATGCCAAGGATGATTCAACTTTCCATTTTTATATTGTATTTTAGATATAGTCAAGGAATTTGTAGGTATATTTTAACTGCTTACAATACAATCCTATAAAACCTTCAGTTCTAAATGATTTGAAATGTTTTATGTCAAAGTAAATATGACCAAAAGAGCCAAATTTACTCTATTTCCCTTCATTTTGAATAAATCCAAGTTTTACAGCCGATACCTACCCATCATCCCCACTTGTAGAACCAGTGGGAGAAATCAGTGAAAAAGCATCATCTAATAACTGGTGCATCCTCTTTCTGGCCTCACGTAACGACTCATCCTCAACATAGCCTTCATTCTGAAAAAAAGCCTCATTAAATTATTGACATCTTTAAAATTGTCTTACAAGTTCTTTTTTAAAAACTCTTCTGCCAGATAAAAACAAGCCCATACTACTTAGACACTGATTAAGTCTGTCTAGAGTTATTAAAAAAGGCCCATTGTAAGTTTAATCAATACTGTAATTAATACAACTTGCACTGAGTACCCATGTTAGGTCAAGTTATCTGCAATACCCTCCATTTTCTCTGTGTTTTTTGTTTATTAATCTCTTTCTTTACTTTTTATTGGTTTATTGATTAATGTTTTACGCCAACTTCAGCAATAATCGAGCTATATCAAGGGGAGGACAATTTAGTTTTACTGTACATGTCATGCTTCCACATTTTATGTAAGTTTGCCACTAAGAACAATTCCTGTTATTCTGTCGTTTTGTTCTTATACAACACTTATTTGATACAGTTTATAATGGAAATCTTATTGCAGATACAGTAGTTCCATTATATCAAAATAAACTGTGAGTCTTCAATGGAAGACGTCGCCTGCACTGCAGTTTTCAGAATCACAAATTTATAAGTTGTTGGTCAACAGGAAGTAGATGTCCCAAAGACCTGAATTTGGTAAGAGCAA
Organism: Modiolus philippinarum; assembly: GCA_002080025.1. NCBI lineage: Eukaryota > Metazoa > Mollusca > Bivalvia > Mytilida > Modiolidae > Modiolus > Modiolus philippinarum. Next base: position 39,467 of record MJUU01052817.1, on the reverse strand, counting down.
TATCTGATCCCATACTAAAGTCATATACAAAATACAAAGCTACTGTAATAAGTAATTGCTGAGAAAAGCATTACAAAATAAAAGTTTTAGGCAAAAATTTGAACGTCATAATCCTGCAATGTCATATTTTGGAGGGAAGCATTTTCAAATAGCAGTTTTATCGTGATTTCTCGTTGTCACATGACGAGACTTACAGACCCTATTATTACTTCAAATAGATAATTTAAAGAGAAATATGTTGTACAAGATATGTAGTACTTACCTGTACACCTTCTTTGCTTTTACTTCCTTTCCTTCTGAAAATTTAATTGAAATGTTTTAAAACAGTAAAATACTAACCCCAATCATTTTAAACAAATTAATATGGTTACCAGCAAAGTGTTCTGATAGAATCAGATCACAGTAAAATGTGATCCAATCTACATTATGTCAAGTGAGCAATATTTCAGAAATATCCAATGAGGAAAATGTTCAATTTTAATGTATGTAGAAACTATACTTCATTAAGGGAACATGGTATTTAACCATAAAGTAACTGTTTTTTTATGAGAATATGACCGAATATGAAAAGAAGAAAGCTATAATGGCAGGAGTGCAACTGGGGACAACAAGACTTGATTACAACTGAAAAAGGGCATGAAATTTAGCTTTCTATACAACCTGAATATTCTGCTCTTCTTTGAAACATATAGAGGAGATCTTTTATATGTATGTAGAAACTATACTTCATTAAAGGAACATGGTATTTAACCATAAAGTAACTGCTTCTTTACGAGGATATGACTAAATAAGCAAAAATTTTATTAAATTCTTTAATCCCTTTCTTTAATTTTAGCAACAACTTATTACCAAAAATAAACAAAAACAAAACTCAATTGTGCATATGTATTTTTTCTAGTGTATCCGAGTTTCCTGTAGTAAACATCAAGTTTAACATAAAATACTGGTATGAATTTTAGCTCAAACAACTCCTTGTTTCGATTTTTAATAAAAACATTAAAACAATGGTTGCAGTGAATGCTTACTAAAAATAGATGATTCTCATAATAAGCACGCCCCTCTTTAAACATGGTCTATGTGATATTTAATAACTGTTTCTCTTTTCAAATTTTGTAAGATCCCTGGAAAAAAATGGAATACAGTAGGTGATTTTTGGCTTAAAAATTGAAATCTGTGAAATCATAAATCACACCTTTTTAAGTGCAATTTCCATGATTCAACCTCTCAAAAAAGGCCTTTTCACAGATAAATTTATATCCCTTCCAATTTCTCCTGATAAGTTCTGCTTGAATAAAGAAACAATTGTATTTACTTTTTTGGCTTATGAATGAAAACATCTGGTATTTCATCAGAATGCTGTTCTCCCAATATGGCATCTATCTCTTTCTGACCTGTCTGATAATCTCCCATTGCCTCTTGATCTGTAATGAATAAGTAAAACATAATCTATATAAATTCTAACATATCAGCTGTTTTAACCAAGCATGTACCAAGTAACTTTATTATACTTTATGCAAATTTTTTACATTATCCGTATATTTCATTGGATAATCGGCATTTGTTACTTTTCAATAACATTTCATTAGCTACGCCCATCCTTAGCAACATGTGTTAATCATTAGTAACGTGTGTTAATGTTAAAATTAACACCCGCTCCGATCGATGACGTCAATCGATGTACAAAGATTCTTATTTTCTTGTCACTTTTGTTGTTGACAACAACAATTAAAGCTGACTTTGTTTTAAATGTATTCATTAGTAAAATAAAAGTGACCTAATCATATAAACATAGGTAATCAAGGATTACAAAGTTTGCCTCGTTATTGCACGTTGCGGCAGCAACCAAATTTTGCCTGGATGCTGACATACTATCAAAATTGCATGCATGTGCAAGGTTACCTGAACCAACAATGTTACTTAGCAATGAACTCAGATGTATACATTAATGTAAGTCATACATGCTTAAAATGTAGGTTTAAGTGACCTAATTTTGTCTGAATGCTGAGCTACCATCACAGATGCATGCACATGCACACATGCAAGATGATCCTACTATGTACAGTACCTGAGATCTGATCCCTGACAAGAACTTGACAAAATTTTGCCTGGATGATGACCTACCATCAGAGATGCATGCATGAGCAAGGTTAGATGATCCTACCATGTACAGTGACTAAGTTATCAACTCGGATGTAAACTCAAATGTAAGTCAGTCAAGCAGAAAATGTAGGTCAAAGTGACTTAATTTTGCCTGGATGCTAACCTACCATCAGAGATGCATGCATGTGCAAGTTAGATGATCCTACCATGTACAGTGACTCAGATCTGAACTCGGACCTAAACTTAAGGTAGTAGACCTAGGTTAAGGGACATAACTCTTAAAAATCACTTGTATGTTTGTTTTAATCATTTTCACTATATATATTATAAGCTTATAAGTAACACATATGATTTTGATTCTTTTTCACATAAATGCTCAAAAAGCATCAATGAAACTCACTGTTTCAAACACATTGCTGATTAAAAGAGTTATCTCCCTTAACCTAGGTCTACTACCTTAAATGTAAGTCAATCAAGTGGAAAATGTAGGTAAAAGTGACCTAATTTTGCCTTGATGCTGACTTACCATCAGAGATGCATGCATGGGCAAGGTTAGAGGATTGTACCATGTATAGTGACTGCGATCTGAACTCGGACATAAACTTGAATGTAAGTCACTCAAGCAGAAAATGTAGGTCAAAAGTGACCTAATTTTGCCTGGATGCTGACCTACCATCAGAGATTCATGCATGTGCAATGTTAAATGATCCTACCATGTACAGTGACCGAGATATGAACTTGGACGTTAACTTGAATGTAAGTCAGTCAAGCGGAAAATGAAGGACAAAGCTACCTAATTTTGCCTGGATGCTGACCTACAATCAAAGATGCATGCATGTGCAAGGTTAGATGATCCTACCATGTACAGTGACTGAGATCTGAACTCGGACATAAACTTGAATGTAAGCCATTCAAGTGGAAAATGTAGGTCAAAGTGACCCAATTTTGACTGGATGCTGACCTACCATCAGAGATGCATGCACATGCACAGTTAGATGATCATACTATGCATAGTTACTGAGATATGAACTTGGATGTAAATTTAAATGCAAGCCACTCAAGTGGAAAATATAGGTCAGAGAGACCTAATTTTCTTGGAGGCTGTGAGATAGCCCAAGATGCACCTGCATGCAAAGTTTGGTGACCCTACCCTGCATAGTTACCAAGATATATACCCAAATGTGGATGCAGACGCCGGGGGTACTCCAATAGTCCCCCTCAACTTCGTTGAGGCGAACTAAAAAAGAACCTTGTCAAAAATTTTATTGGAGTTAAAGTGATTTAGCTACAGTTCAATACTAAAACAGTCCTGATGGACTATTTGTTTATGTGTTTTTGATGTTGCATAAAGAATATTATTATAATAATTTTCAGACATAATGTATATGAAGCATTCAGTATAATAAAAATCATAATGCCCTTGTATGAAGGTGTTAGTTCGATTAACACCTTCATCCAAGGGCATTATGTTTATATTGCAATCTTAGTAGCAAAGTTTGGTAAAAAGTTTGGTTGAATAATTAGGGATTATGGTCAATTCCATATTAATGCAATAAATTTTTTAGCAACAAGTTTGCTAGAAATGTACATTACATATAGTAGTTATCTACTTTTAAACATAAATATGAAATCACTATTGACACTTAGAAATATCAATCTGAAGCATAAAATCCTTCTTTTTTCAAGCTCCATCTACCTATATATAATTTTGAAACAGACTATTATATCTTTGGTGTGATAACTAATTGGGTATGAATGGATTTTTAACACTAGCCTTAGGCTTATCAAGTTGACTAGTATTTTTGCAAAGTTTATAAATACATGGTTGATTAAAACAGCTGTAAAGAGTTATGATAACTAATGACAGCTGCAATAATTGGGAAGACTGAATGCTCTGAATAATCTGTTATACAAGGTTCACACATAATACAGAAAGATCACTCATTTCAGGTCACAGATTACTCAGGATAATATTCACTCAATAAACTAATAATATTGTTAAAATGCATTACTGATTAATTTGACGAAAAAACAATCTTTATCACGTTTTTGTTAGGACTGCCAAATGCAAAAATGAGAAGGGGGTCACATCATGATTTCCTTTGTTAAAATGGGCAAATCCCTAAATCGTGGCAATATTTGTAAATGACAATACCTTTTAATTTGTTCTAAAATTTTATAGCAATTTTTTTTAACAATTTTCTTTTTGAACATTCAGAGGTATATAGTATGAAATGAACTCCTCTTATTGTTTGCTTAACTCTGATTCATGTAGTTTGTGTTTTTATCTTTTAATTAAAAAAAAAACTTTTTGTAAACCCTGTTTAAACCCCAATTTCCATTGGCTAAAACATTCTTGTCCAGTATCCTGATGTATTTTCATCATGATTTAATACCTAGTGGTAAAACAGGGCTTAACTTAATTTACAAAATCAAAAAGGGACAATCCTGACAACCTCAAAATGGTCCCCCGATAAAAAGGTTCTCTTTATGAGGAAGTTTACATGATTAATTTGACTTAATCTGTGATCATGTGAAATATCAATTTCTAATATAAACAGCTGGACTTTTTAAATTAATAACTGACTCTTCTACAGACACATATCTGTATCAAAAGAAATTGTACTAAATTCCATTATTCAATAATATATCACTAATTATTGAATTCTTCTATTACCTTTCTCTTTCTTTTTCCTCTTTTCTCTAAGTCTTTGTTTATTCTTCTTTCTCTCAGCATTCTTACTTTCTAGTAAATCTTCATCAATCTACAAAAAATGTATATAATCAGATGAAAAATATTGATCAACCAATCATTGCAAACATGTTGATCAGAAAACAACTTGCAAATATACAAAACTAAATAAGGTGACTTTTTCCCATCGTATTCCTTCTAATCTAGCTTCACTGTGAACAAATAGACATAATTTTTGATTTCCAAAACACTAAATGGTTGATGCCCTACTGTAGTTATTCAACAAGAAAAACTATGAGCAAAGCTCAATAATATCATACCCCCACTCTAAAAGAAAAATCAAATTTACAAATAGCTTGTGCACAATGGCAATATGTACTGAACATTCTATGAAAGTTTCAGTGATTTTTATCAAGTTATCTAGGAGTTGTTGCCGAATGCAGGTGGTATACTACAAGTGTGTAACATTTCATCAAAATCCAAGCATCCTTATAAGAAAACATGCACTGACAAGGTTCATCCCCTTTTTCCAGTAAATATTTAAAGTTGAATTATCTCCCCTTGGAAACATCAATCAGCAACCACATCACTTCATGCACATCTTCAGGTGGTATACTACAACTGTGATACAATTCAATTAAGGTAGATCGACACTAATACACGGCGCATTCGATTGGCGCATTTGTGTAACACGAATCGGATGCGGAATTGACTTAATTTTCAAGCCGGAATAATCCTGTATTGGCCTATTCCTTGTGACGTCAGAATAGATTGACATACACTTTCCCGCCAATTAGCTCCCTTTACCCCTAAATATTGTCTATTTCGTAAACTATATCAAATAACTTTCTTAATCGAACGGTGACATGTAGATTTTTTCAGCGTAACAGATAGCTTAAGTATATATCTCTGAAATATCAAAAAATAAAAAAAATCTGTCTGATATTAATTTTATATGAAAGATGAACAATAAGCATGTTCTCACAGTTCCCTATATATTCTTTGTAAATATTGCTGAAAAATACTGAATTTGGCCTGATTTTCAAAGCCAGATAACAGGAAAAGATGATCGGTGACATATCATTTTTATTTTATTTTTGGAACATATAGGTTAAGACCTACAAAATATCTTAAAATAAAAAAAATCTGTCTGATATTTTTATTAGGATCGAACTACCTTAAATCCAATAATTCTTAAAGGTTCCGTGGAATCAATTGTCATGCTTGCTCACTCCACTTTCATTCTAATTTGGCCTATATTAAGGTGTGGTTGCTAAGTACAATTCCAAGAAACATTACTGGTCTTTGACAGTTTCAGTAAATATACCAAAATTGGAATAAAATATTTTGAAATCCAATCATTGAAAATATTGTGTTTTGACTAAAATTCATCATAACACATGGTTGCAAACAAGAAGTACGAAGTACGAAAAAATGCTTGTCTTTGAGAGTTTCAGGAAATTTACCAAAATTCGAACCATATATTTTAATTCTTAGTTTTCAGAATTATGTCTTGTATGAAAAAATGGCTAAAATATTTGACTGAATGCAAAAATTTCAAAAATTGTTAGTCTTGGACATTTTCAGAAAATTTACCAAAGATGGAACTGAATAAAATTCTGAAAGCTTATTGTGCATCTATGGACATATGCAATAATTCTACATCAAAATAAAAAGTCCTTATTCTAAATTTTGCTTTAACATTGTTGATATATGGACCTAAGTAGAAAATTAGCAAAATTCAATGAAGCGGAAAATATATGTCAAGGTGACATAATTTTGGTATTGATGTTGGTTCACTAGAGATATAAAATTCTTAATTTCCTTGGCACATTCTTAATTTTTAAGACTTTTCCACTGAAATTAAGAATGTGCCAAGGAAATTAATAATGACCGTCAGAGATTAAGTCTGAATCGCGGAGATTAAGTATGACGTGCGAAGATTAAGAATGACTCGCGGAGATTAAGAATTTACCACTCAGATTAAGAATTTGACGCGCTGAAAATCTATCGACAGTTAACGGCAATACAGTTATCGAATATCCTTATAAATGCTCCAATGTAAATAAAATTCAATGTTGCATAGTCGTTAAAAGCAATGTGTATTCCCCGTTTTCGAGATTGCATAGAAACTCGTTCGCAAATGCTCTGGCATGTCTGTTGAATTTGATGATTCATTTTATTAAAATTTAAAGATTTCGCTCATTGAGACTAGGTCAGCAGTCACTGAAATATGCATAACAATGCATTAGTTCCCTCATCACAACTCTATGTTTGTGTATAGACGATTTTCATATTTACGGGATGACCGCCATTTTAGCATGTTTTTCAAAGGGACTTTACTCGCTAACACCCGACAACCTGGTTTTCGGTCTCATTAGTTATAGGAAGATCAGTAAATATTTACTTTCGAAACTGATAAGATTTTCACTTTAGTAAGTACCCAAATAATTTGAATTATTTTTTTAAAAGACAATCAAGATATTACCCCTACCCCCATAATCGATGTCTTCATATTTGAACTTTACTGCTGCCCCTTTTTACTATGGAACCGTAAACCAGACTGTCGGGTCAGTAGGTTACTTCCCTTTGTTGAAAACGTTATAAAAACGGAGTCAAAGTCGGGACAAGAAATGGATATGAAAATGGTCTATTGCAAAAATGTTCAGGGGAGATAATAATTTCACCTGTGTATTGGCGGGTATAAAACATAGTACACAGACCCGACCCTCTTAGTAAACGTAAGAATGGTGCATTAATTCATTTCGTTTATTTTTCAGGTATTGAAAAGGTAGGTAACAAATAACAAAATTTAGAATAGTTATTATTTTTATTCCTTTGCATGTTTTTTGTTGAAATGTTTATATTATTTGAAAATGTTCACTAAAAATAGTTTTATTTTGTTAACTTTTTTCAAATTAATTTGTTTAAATTTTGTTTGCATGTAATTATTCTTTATCACTTTGGGAGATTTACTGATATGTTTTAAATATTTGGTTATTATGTTTTTGTTTATTGAAAATGTTTTGAGGTTTTATATAATTTTAGAAAATATGTTTCTTTTTCAGGTATTTCCCAAACAGGTAACACCTGTTGTTTATTTTTTATTCCTTTGCATGTTTTTGTTGAAATGGTTATGTTTGAAAATGTTCACTAAAAACAGAATTATTTTTTTAACGTTTTCCAACTTAATTTGTTTGAAGTCTTGTTTCCATGTAATTATTCTCTGTAAGTTTGGGGAGATTAAAAATATGTTTTGAATATCTGGTTATTGTGTTTATTGAAAATCTTTTTGGGGTTTTAGAAAATGGTTCTTAGAAAATATGTTTTTTTTCACGTAATTTCCAAACAGGTATAACCAAAGACATATAAAACACACGTAAATGTTTATTTAAATGTCTCTGGTATAACATTGTTTTCATACAAACTTTGTTAATGCTCATGATCATCATGGTAAATTTAGAATTATTTTATATCCATATCCTTGCATGTGTTTAATTATCTTTACGTTTCCATTTATTTATTTATTTTTTTAAGAGTGAAGTTATTTTAATTATTCCTTATTATTTTGGGAAACTTCTGATGTGTTTTGATCAACTGTTACACTAACTATATTATATTGTTGTGGTCTACAATCCAGTTTATATAAAAAAATATTATTGAAATCTGCAAGTTATTACTATAAAAATCCCAGCTGAATCAAACATAAACAAGTAATTTGAATATTTAAAATTGAAAATTATTTAATTTTATTTAAAATATATAAGATATTTAAATAGATATTTTCATCAAATGGTACATAAATGTTGAATCTACACATTTACATGTACATAGAAAAAAGAAGGGAAACGGGGAATGTGTCAAAGATATGACGACCCAAAGGGGAGTAATAACAACCCAAAGCCACCATAAGATCTTCAATGAACGGTGAGAAAACCCAACACCCAACATGCATACTTACCTGTATCAGGTAATGATATTCTGTTTATTGCATCAATATACAATACAGGTAATTCTTGTGACAAGTTTTTAGTCACACTGCCCTTGAAAGTACATGTTTTAGGTAGAATAAACGAATGTAGGACAGAAAGTCACAGGACAAAAAGTCACAGACAAAAAGTCACGGACTAAAAGTCACAGGACAAAAAGTCACAGTTTAAATTTAAAACACAAAGGACAAAAGTCACAATACAAATAGTCACAATTTATCAATTTTGTCTTTTGAAAAAAAAATATTAGGACAAAAGTAACAGTTTGAACTGTGCATTTTGAAAAGACACATTTCAATTTATGAAGAACCAAGCACATTTACGAACCCAAGTGCTCCTTGTAAATATATTTAAGTCCTTCCAATACTCGTCAATTTCTTTACAGTCGTTGAAGGTATCATGAAGTCTTTTCTTATTGGAACTCCTGACTTCAAATCCACTGATATTGCTGAGAAAATCGTGACAGAACGCTTTGATAAAAGAAGTGACGGATTTCAGTTGACAATACACATAAATGATTATTCAACAAACAACTAAAATCTCGTAATTATAGTCGCATGTAATATCCCAATCGGCCGGAATTTTAAGATCCGTCTTGGAAAATACCATTATTCACTTCTCTGCTTCAATGAAAATACGTTTAAATAACAGGCAACCTATGTTTATATTCCAGCTTCAATATGAAGATGCATGCGTGATCAATGAATGGATTAATATGTATATATATACAAAAAAATAAAATAAAATAATAATAATAGTTAAAGAAAACTTACGTATTTATATGAAATAATTTTACAATAGTCATACCGTGTACATGGTCTCGGTGCGCCCTGGCATGACATTGAAATAAAATGAATATATATAAAACATCATTATTTATAATATATGATCAGTATGTTTAATGATATTTTTGTTTTTGTGTATGATTTGTTATTATTTAATCATGTATGTTTGTATTGTCATGTGTCCCATTGAGGGCCCTTGATTGGTTAATAAAGAACTTTGAACTTTTGAACTTTGCATCTCGATCTGCTCTGTTATTATATCTGATAATGCTGCCCAAAGTTTTTGTCCTTTAATTAGGATTTCCTTTCTTTTTTTTTCCTTTTTAGTTTCAATACCGGTGTGTGTTTTTTCTTTTCAATTTCACCTTTTGTGTAAATCATTCTTCCAAGTTATACCTAGGTTGCTAAGACAACACATGGTAAATGACACGTGTGTGTATGCCTAAAACAAGGTAAAACCTGGTCTGTATATTGGACTTGATATTTGACAGACTTGTGTTTATTGTTTATACACAGTGACTGTGTATAATAATATTTCGGCTATCATTAACCCCCAGAAAGAAAATTTTGCTATAAATTTGTGTATGTGTATTCTTTTTTTTTTTCATTTTAAAATTATATAATCCGAAAATTGTGACGGTAACTGCTTTTGCATTAGAAATGACATGAATTCTTCAATGCCTACAAAATGAGCTTCAAGCTAATATTCTGATACTCGTACCTCAAACAATGGGTGGATACTGCAAACGAAGTTAAAATTTGATAACGTGCACGCCGGGCGTGCATGATCTTACGATTATCACATCGTAAATTAATGGTTAATTAAAGGTTAATTTCCTATAGGAGTTTCTTTTCCTAACTGAAAACATATCTGTAAACAAATGTATCATATCTCCTTGACGTAAACCATTTTAAAAATATTAATCCCATTTTAAAAATATTAATCCAACAGACGCGTAAAATAGTATCAGAGGTATATACATAGGCCATACATTGGATTAAATGATGACTATAGCCACTTTAAAAGTCTGAGATTAAAAATATGTGAAAATGTGATCTGATCAGCAGAAGCTATATTCACAAATTGACAAATACCAAACATTTTATGTATCAGGGATGATAGGAAGCTCTCACTTTAGTTTATTTCATGTACAGAATTGTGCAATTAAAGGAGATTTTGTCCTACGAATTAAAATACTAGTAATTTAGTGCAAATAGGGCGTTCGTCAGGGTGATGTTATACATACTGATAAAAATTTAAAATATGTAAATTAAGCCACGTGCATCAGGGAGATATTTATTTTGATAATCTAATATTAGCAAACATGTACATGGAAATCTTTTAAGTTTATACGAAATGTCAGATTTACTGGTTTGTGTCAGTCAGAGTAAGAAATTATTATTACATCTGAGAAAAATTAATACATCGCATTTTTGAACAAATGGTACTGAGACATCAGCTAGTCATACAGTAGTAAATCATAGAAGCTTACTTTGTGCTCAATCGAAAATCCCTGATCATAAATACATCCTTTAAATTATTTAATTGAGTACCAGGATAATTCAGTTTTCGTGTGAGAAATTTACACGGGCTTTTCCAACTGATACCATAGCTCCCATGCCTCCCATAGCTAGACACCAATTTCATTACCATTTACACCAGTTACACATGGAATTTCGAAAACTTCAAATTTATTCGTACAGCTTCCAGGTTAGTGTCGATGATAACCATGATAAATACCATAAATTAATGCATACTAACTTGTTGTCTGAAATCGAACATGGTTCACATGGGACATATGATATCGAAACTGAGTTGGTACATATAATAATTATCTCAATTAAAAATAAAGTAGTAAACCTCTAAAACAATTGGACAGGCAGTCCAAACAAGCGACTGGAGTTCTGAAAAATATCTAAGAAGATCACAACCTATCCTAGTTGTGCACATTTTCATGGACCTGCACCGCTCCTGTTTCTGAATTGGCAGTGATTCTACCAGTAGAATCCGGGTCGTTAAGACTCCATTGACGTCTTTTGGTTAAAAAATACATTTTCATTTAAATATCAAAAGAGGGTATTAATATGCTAATTAAAATTATCTCCACATTGAACCATACAAAACTAACTTGGTACAGGGAGATAACCGACCGAGGTTTCTCACTGAAATTGTTTCATTTTATCTAAACAGTAGCTAAATGAATTTTCGAAAAGAAAGCCTCTAGGTTCATTGTCTTGAAAAGAATTATCCAAATGATCAAAAATCTAGAAAAAATAGTCGAGATCAAGATTTTCCATAATGTAGAAACCATTGCTTACTTCACACTAAAATGACAGCAGTGTGACTAAAAACTTGTCACAAGAAGTGTATAATGATAGAATAAACAGGGAAAATTGTATTACTGATAGGTAAGTATGCATGTACATATAAAAGTGTGGATAAAACATTTATGTACAAGTTGATGAAATTATCTGTTAAATATTAAATTTAATCAGAAGAATGCATTTTTTTTTACAAGAAACGTATAATCTTTATTTGAAAAACGGATATAAACTCGAAAATAATGAATAATTTAAAAACTTTGTACTTTAATAAATAAAAAAAAATATTTATACATCACATAATTTAAACTTCGAGATGTCAATTTCGAATCAAACTCTAATACTCAATTTATATTTTATGTTCGATTTCAGCTGGGGCTAATATTACAGCTATAAAACACATATTTCAGTCACTGAATAATTTATCATATTAAGCTTGAGTATAACAACAAATCTGGGACTAATATAACAGGGATATGAAACTTTTTTACAAACCAGTTTGATCGAATAAAAAGCGGTGTCCAGGCTTATATTAGTCCCAGAACAAATCAACAATATAACCTAGTTAGTGTAACAATTAATCAAAACACATTAAAAGTCTCCTCAAAAATAGAAGGAATAACTACATGCCAAAAATGAAAAAAAAATGAAAACGTAATAAAAAATAAATTATATTTCAGTGATTTGAAAAAAATAATTAACACATGCAAGGATACAACTATAAATTATACTAAATTTGCAATGATAAACATGAACAAAGTTTCTTACCAACTTTAGCAGGACCTGAAAAAAGAATATATATAACTTTAGGATAGGATCTTATAGTTAACATCATTTACTTTATGAAAATTATATGTCATACCTGTTTGGAAAATACCTGAAAAAGAAACATATTTTCTAAAATTATATAAAACCTCAAAACATTTTCAATAAACAAAAACATAATAACCAAATATTTAAAACATATCAGTAAATCTCCCAAAACTGATAAAGAATAATTACATGCAAACAAAATTTAAACAAATTAATTTGAAGAACGTAAACAAAATAAATCTATTTTTAGTGAACATTTTCAAATAATATAAACGTTTCAACAAAAAAACATGCAAAGGAATAAAAATAATAACTATTCTAAATTTTGTTAACACAAATAACATTTGTTACCTACCTTTTCAATACCTGAAAAATAAACGAAATGAATTAATGCACCATTCTTACGTTTACTAAGAGGGTCGGGTCTGTGTACTATGTTTTATACCCGCCAATACACAGGTGAAATTATTATCTCCCCTGAACAGTCTTGCAATACACAAACATAAGAGTTGTGATGAGGGAACTAATGCATTGTTATGCATATTTCAGTGACTGCTGACCTAGTCTCAATGAGCGAAATCTTTAAATTTTAATAAAATGAATCATCAAATTCAACAGACATGCCAGAGCATTTGCGAACGAGTTTCTATGCAATCTCGAAAACGGGGAATACACATTGCTTTTAACGACTATGCAACATCGAATTTTATTTACATTGAAGCATTTATAAGGATACTCGATAACTGTATTGCCGTTAACTGTCGATAGATTTTCAGCGCGTCAAATTCTTAATCTGAGTGGTAAATTCTTAATCTCCGCGAGTCATTCTTAATCTTCGCACGTCATACTTAATCTCCGCGAGTCAGCCTTAATCTCTGACGGTCATTATTAATTTCCTTGGCACATTCTTAATTTCAGTGGAAAAGTCTTAAAAATTAAGAATGTGCCAAGGAAATTAAGAATTTTATATCTCTAGTGGTTACTACCAAAGATGTAACCACTTAACAATAATCATCAGTCTATGGCATGTAGGTGCTGAACAACAACAAAAAAATCATTGAAAAAAACTAAGTCCAACTTATGGGGGGGGGGGGGGCAGGAGGGGGTCTGATCCCGGGATCCCGACTTTATTTTTTCTAAATTCCGAAATCCTGAACTACAAAGAAACTTATGAAACTTAAGACTGATGAAATCCCGATTCCCGGTGAATAAATTTCCCGAAATCCCGGGCTTAAATCATAATAATCCCAAAATCCTGGGCTTAAAAACATCTAATCCTGACATCCCGAAAAAGGTCCTGCCCCCCTCACTTATGGAAAAATTGGAATTATTTTTTTTTTCAAAAAATAAACTTGGGATACAATAATGAAGTTGTACTGAATATTGTGTCAAAATTTCATTGAGATTGAATATGATTTGAGAAAGTTATTGAAGTTAAAATAAAGTTTAACATTTGGGTTCACCAAATGTTAATGACACTGACGACGGAATCAATGATCGCTATGTCTTGCTTTTGTGACATTGGTCACCGGCAGTACAAAAACCAGTTAGGGAGGACATTTGCTGACAAGGAACATGGACAGACAGACAGAAAGACGGATGGATAGGATGCTTCCAATATACAGATAGATAGATGGACAGACAGATAGGATATTTCCTATACTCCTATTTTGTTTACTGGGGGCATAAATATTGTTTTATCATTTCATTTCATTACAAAAATATTAACAGTTAGGTCTTAGAGGCATCAGAAGAGTCAGAAGAGGTCAAGTCTTTTTGACAACACAGATCATCTATTAGCATTCCGAATATCAACAAGAGCTGTCGCCGAAGGGAGCCAAATATACCCCCCGCTCATTGAACCCTGAATCGATATGGTCAGTGCAAAATTAAGTTGGTGTGGACACAATACAGGTGTGGACACAGTACAAGTGTGGACACAATACAAGTAAGGACACAATGATATAATCTTCAAGAAAGAAATTTTCACAAGGGTTCCAATGAAAACACTCTGTCTAAATCAGACAAATATAAAATTCCCCCTTTTTTCAGCCTATTTGACATTTTACACATCTATATATAGTGTTCTTCCTTTGTCTAAAGTTTCATCAAAATCCTTCAAGTGGTTTAAGAGGAGTTGCGCTTACAAGGTTAACCATACATAGGGAATCAACGAAAAGTCAAAGTCAAATTATCTCCCCTTCCTGGTTTCGGACAATAATTATATTCCTTCATGCACATCTACATATAGTGTTCTTACTTTGTGTAACGTTTCATTAAATTCCTTCAAGTGGTTTCAGAGGAGTTGCGCTTACGAGGTAACCCATACATGGGGAATCAATGAAAAGTCAAAGTCCAATTATCTCCCCTTCCTGGTTTTGGACAATAATTATATTCCTTCATGCCTATCTCCATATAGTGTCCTTCCTTTGTGTAAAGTTTCATAAAAATCCTTCAAGTGGTTTAAGAGGAGTTGCGCTTACGAGAAGTGTGGACAGACGGACGGACAGACACAGACAGACAGGGTGATTCCTATATACCCCCCAAACTTTGTTTGCGGGGGGTATAAAGACAGGGTGATTCCTATATACCCCCCCCAAACTTTGTTTGCGGGGGGTATTATAAAAGTTATATCACCTTTGACCCTTCTGCCAAGTTTGGTGAAATAGCAGACAGTGTGATTAAACTATAGTTGCTGCCAACAATATAACATCAGAGGGAGGAAAATGACTAACACTGCCAGCATCAAACAATTCTATATCCCTAAATCCATCATTAAAGTATTTAACAAGATTTGAAAAGATAAATATTGATGATATTTTATAAAAACAACTGTACTGAAGTGTACTATATAGATAAATCAATGTTTATATACATAAGTATTAAACAAAAATAACATTTGGTAATCTGTTTTCCTCTGTTTATACTAGACATTAGAAAACACATTAAATTGGCCATTGTTAATTTGTATGGGTTATCTCTGATAGTGTTACATTCAGAAAACAATTAGAGATAATTAAAACTCATATATACATTAAAACATTATAAACCTATATAGTAATTTCTTAAGCCTAAAAAGATATAATGGTTACAATCCAATATTAGTGAATTACTGACAATGTAATATGCATTTAGTTTTTGTATTAATTACAAAGATACATGTACTATAAATACTGTAAACCAAGTAATTTTTGCAATCTTCAGGAGTGTAAAAATACAGTGAAAATAACTGTCTTAAAAATTTCATTCTACAGTACAAATGCATCAGAAGTAATGCAAAATCATTAAAATAAGTCGTCACAAAGTTGACCAAGATAGACAAAACTTGAAATAAAGTATCTGTTAAAATAAGTTGGTTAACAGTAATTCACCAGGAAACAATATTCCTTTTTTGAAGGGATATACAGTAGAAATAACAATTGTAATTTGAGAAGGAACTACCAAAGTTTGATTACAAAATGCACAGCAGATTTAGAGAAGATCTTTAAATTCATTTCCTTAGGGTCGTAATGTTCTTATTGTTCCTGGCTAGCACACAGATGATGTACCAGCACAAAAATCAAAGGGACTATCAAACTACTATTATGACCAAATAATTTGGTTAACAATAACCGAATGGTTTCATAGGAGAGGATCTTTGAATAAAAAGTTTACAAAAGAAGGATAATGGGCACAACATGAGGGCAAAAACTCATCCTAGGTGTTGCCAGGTGAGCCAAAAAGCATTTCAATGAAATTTTATAATGATATACTCTGATAACATCATTTCTTAAAAATACTGCATAATGCACAGTTTCATATCAAATATATATATTATTTCTAATTTTTAATCCTTACTTGTGGTTCATATCCCTTTAAATGTGATGATCTAATCAGCTGGGGCGTGTTTTCTTCTGGTTCTTCTATACCAGCCACTATAAAGAGAAAACAAGATATAGTAAATTCTTATCATTATTCAATACCAGCCACTATAAAGTAAAAAGAATATTAATTCTCCTCCAATTTCTAGCAAATTTAACCATTTTTCGAAGGATGTGTTCAAAAAACTTTCCCTTACAAGAGAGTTTCCTTTTCTATGTACTTCATTGGCTGAAATTCAATTATAACGACAAATATGTTGACTGCCTTCCTACTTTTCCTTTGTGACGACATGAAAAAAAAGCCACATTGCCTGATTAGGTCACACCTAAGGAACACATGTATATTGGATCAGTAGAAAAATAGGGCCATGTTTTAGTTAAGTATTGCATTCATATCATAAGAGAAACAGAACTACATCTTTTGAGATATTTCTCAACACTGATAGTTGAATATTTAAAAATTCAAAACACTCGGTTAGCCTCACATTTTATACTTTGTAAAATCTAATAAGCTCGAGACAGGAAACAAAACACAGCTACCAGGTTGAGTGAAGTAATGATTTATTGACTGATGAAGGTTGAAGGTCGAAATGTCTTTGACATAGGTTAGTGCCTCACAATTAATAGATACACATTTTTATTAGAGTATAATTAGATGTGATTTCCTTGTATTTGTTTTGTTGGTACATTTCATTACTCTTTACAAATAGTCTGTTGATTTAATGGAAAATCAATAATCCAATTGTACCCTAGAGGGTGATATACCCAATCATTTTAGATGTCCTATTAACATCTGAATCAACATGGTAGTATCTAATACATGAAAAACTCCTCAATAAAAAAAAACTTATTTGCCAAAAACTGAATGCATGAAACCCCTTTAAGTCTATAATTTTGTCTGGTTTAGACATGTGTTTGGATTATACAGGTTCAAAATATAAAGAAATCGATTACAAGGGTCGGCTATTTACACAGTGTTCTAAATAAGGTATACTTTATTTCATATTCACTAAATATTTACTTTTTATGGAATAAAACAAAACATGGGATCACAATTCCTATCATACATTGTATTATGTAATGTTTATACCTTGTTCACTGCTTCTTTTCTGTTTTCTAGTTTTCTTTTTCTTGGGTTTTTCTCCATCTTCTGAAATGACCTTGACTGACTCTCCATCTGACCTTGAAATATATGCCAGACATTCTTAGAAAATTGAAATACATTTATAAGAAGCAGTCAAAACAAAATTCATTTAACTACATAAAATCAATAGTAACTGGAGGATGTCCCTGTGCAAGATTTATATTTGTTATGATACTTATGTCTGCATGTCTTATGTCTGCATGTCTTATGATACTTATGTCTGCATGTCTGTTGATACTTATGTCTGCATGTCTGTGATGCCCTTGAAAGTTGCAAACAGACAGAGCAACATCCTGATAGACAGACAGACAGGGTTCGTAAAACAATATAACCAATGCAGTTCCTGGCGCAGGCATAAAAACTGTGATGCAGAATATTTTTTGTTTCTTTTATGACAATCATCATATCAAATATGGACTCTTCTTCATGTAAGAGTCATTTAACAATAATTCTCCCATTCTCTGCTGTTGGTTAAATGTGCATGTGACTTTCTAACCAACAGGCATTGGTAAAATCTCCATGAGAATTTTCCTGCCATTTCTTATTTTTTGTGTTATACAAACTTTTCATGGGAGAAAAATATTCTCATTCAGCTAGGTCTCGAGTCAAAAATATTTTGTCACTCTTGATAGTAAAATTTGAAATTTAACATGCTTACTAAAGCTTGCAATATCAAGTAGAAATTTCACTATTTGCAGTGAAGAAATATTTTTTACTCACATCTTCCTGAATGTGAATCTATATTTCTTCACTAGAGATAGTAAAATTTTGATTTTCAACATGCAAACTTTAGAGAGTATTTTAAATCAAAACTTTACTAATCACAATCTAGCTGAATGAGAATGTTTTTCTCCGATTAAATTTTTGTAAAACGAAAAATATAAAATACAAAAAAAACATCTCGCTAAAGTTTAATCACACAGCCTAGGGAATATTTAAAATTCTCTCAAACCCGACATTGAACTGCTTGTGGTTGAATTTGCTAAGAAGGTTTTTGCCACCATTTAGTAGACTAAATTGAGGACTGTCCTTTGTATTAAATTAACATTCTCTGATTTCTCAAAAAGATGCACAAAGCAACTTGGTTCAAGCAGACAATTCACACAACTTAAACATAAATGCCATTCATATTCTATGTATCTTTTCTTTTATATATTCATATACAATGTATTTACAAAGATACAACTAATTGCAATATTTTAAGTCTTCGTTGAAAAAGAGTACAGAACCACACATAACTACACTAAATGTGATAGAATTTATCCAATACATGCTTTAGCATAACATGACAAGAATAGAATTCCTGGGTCCCCTGCTGGTCAAGCAATATACTAGTATACTGTACTAGTATACTGTATATGAAATTGCAATATTTTCAAACATTCAGAGCTGTTCCAGAATTAAATATGTAGGAATATAAAAAGTATTGACCAAGGCTGATATTCGAACTTGACCAAGGTTATATTGGTATTAACATTTGGTATAAATTCCATGAAAATCTGTCAAAATTTGTAGCCATGAGAGCACTTACAAGGTCAATTTTTTGACAAAACGGAGTCATTATTTTGGTCAAAGTCCCATAACTCTGTCAAAGTCTCGACCAAGGCTGATCTTTGAACTTGACAAAAGTATTAGTGGTATAAATATTTGGTATACATTTCATGAGAATCCGTCAAAATTTGTAGGCATGAGAGTGCTTACAAGGTCAATTTTTGGATAAAAAAGACCAATTACATGTCTGGACCTGCGTCACCATCACTCATGTTAAACTGAGAAAGTGTTTTTTCCACATAACAGAATGTCAAGTATAGGTTTGCCAATTCAAACAAGTATTCATTTACCTTAGTATCAAGACATTCTTCAAATTCAAGTTAAAATTGAGATTATATTAAGTTCAACCCAATTACTGTAATAGACCCCCCAAAAAAGAATAATAGACAAAAACTAGAGGCTCAGACACTGAGTCTGTATCGCTCACCTGACAAAATGCTGAACAGCAGGGTTTTGATGTTCTGCATGGTGGCCATGTTTTTATGTGAATTTCCCATAGGGCCAAAATAAACTATGTTCTGTGCTGGCAGCCATGATTTTTATTGGATCTGAACGAAATAAGCAATCTTTGTTAAGGACCTTTAGTACATCATTCCTGTAAAGTTTTGTTGAATTTGCATCAGCTGTTTCTGAGGAGAATAAGAAAATAAGAATTTTCCCATAGAGTCCAATGTTAAACTATGTTCCGTGCTGGCAGCCATGTTTTTATTGGATCAGAAAGAAATAACCAATCTTTGTTAAGGACTGTCAGTTCATCATTCCTGTAAAGTTTGGTTGAATTTGCTTCAGTGGTTTCAGAGTAGAAGATGAAAATGTGAATTTCCCATATAGGGCCAATGTTAAACTATCTTCCGTGCTGGCGGCCATGTTTTTTATCAGATCAGAACAAAATGAGCAATCTTTGTAAAGGACCTCCCATACATCATTCCTGTAAAGTTTGGTTGAATTTGTTTCAGTGGTTTCAGAGGAGAAGATGAAAATATGAATTTCCCATAGGGCCAATGTTTAACTATTTTCCATGCTGGCGGCCATGTTTTTTATCGGATCGGAACCAAATGATCAATCTTTGTTTAGGACCTTTAGTACATCATTCCTGTAAAGTTTGGTTGCATTTGTTTCAGTGGTTTCAGAGGAGAAGAAAATATGAATTTTCCCATAGGGTCCAATGTTAAACCTAAGTTCCGCCCTGGCGGCCATGTTTTTTATCGGATCGGAACAAAATGAGCAATCTTTGTAAAGGACCTCCCATACATCATTCCTGTAAAGTTTGGTTGAATTTGCTTCAGTGGTTTCAGAAGAGAAGATGAAAATGTGAAAAGTAAACAGACGACGGACGGACGGACAACGGACGACAGACGACGGACGCCAAGTGATGGCAAAAGCTCACACTGACCCTTCGGGTCAGGTGAGCTAAAATAGAAGAAAAAACAAGATGTGTTTGTGAAACACTACATATGCCCCCAGATTCCGATTTTTACCCCTTTTTGACCCCTTTGACCTTGACCTTTGACCTTTGATCTAATTTTTTTTTGCATATTTATGTTCCTCTTGACTAGACCTATACACTTGCCAAGTATCAAAAGTCTACCTTATATAGTTCAAAAGTTATAGCCAAGGTTAAAGTTTCGGACAGACAGACAGACAGACAGACAGACAGACAGAACAAAAACAATATGCCCCCCGATCCTCGATCTGGGGGCAAAAAAAACAAAACTAAATGTACAAAGTTGAACAAAGCATAAAATGAAAAAAAACTATATCACTTCAACAAAGGTGAAAACCATACCCGAGTTTCAAATAAACACATACATTGAATCTTTATGAGAAAATGTGTGAAAGCAATGCAAAAATTCAAGAATAGTTGCCCATGATCAGTGTGTTCAAAACTCTGCAACATCTCTGGACAAAAACTGAGTACCATGATGAAGTAAAGTACCAAGTTCAATAATGGATAAATTTGACATTTTTTAATCAAAACTGGCCTAAAAGGGAGGTTCACATCATCAATGTGTTTAAACAACAGTGCAAAATTTTAGAGGTATTTAGTCTGAGATGTGAATGTTTCAGATTACACAAACAAGGCACTGTAATGTTAAAATATGCTGAAAAAATGAAACAGTTCAACAATACATAAATTCTACATTTTTTATTCAAATCTGCCTGAAAGGGGAGGTGCACATCTTCAATGTGTTCAGAACAACTTTGCAAAGTTTCAAAAGCATCAGGTATAAGGAGTCAGAGTTTCAGATTACACAAACTCAGTATTTAATAAAAATGAACAAGTTCAACAATGGATAAATTCAACAATATTTATTCATATCTTGCCAAAAGGGGAAGTGCACATCTTCAATGTGTCCAGAACATCTGTGTAAAGTTTCAAAAGCATCAGGTATAAGGTGTCAGAGTTTCAGATTACACAAACTCAGTACCGTAATGTTAAAATTTGATGAAAAAATGACAAAGTTCAACAATGTATAAATTCAACAATTTTTTTCCAAATCTCACCAAAAGGGGAGGTGCACATCTTCAATGTGTCCAAAACAACTGTGCAAAGTTTCAAAAGCATCAGGTATAAGGTGTCAGAGTTCTAAATTACACAAACTCAGTACCGTAATGTTAAAATTTGATGAAAAAATGACTAAGTTCAACAATGGATAAATTCGACAATTTTTATTCAAATCTCACCAAAAGGGGAGGTGCACATCTTCAATGTGTCCAGAGCAACTGTGCAAAGTTTCAGAAGTATCCGGTAAAAGGTGTCTGAGTTTCAGATTACACAAACTTGGTACCCCCGAAGTGTGACGGACGGACAGACAGAGTAGAGCAGCTCCTAGACCTGCGGTCACCGTTGGTGACGCAGGTAAAAAATGGTGTCGTTATTTTGGGTAAAGTCGGATATCTCCCTAAAAGAAGTCTCAACAGAGGCTGATTTTTAAACTTGACCAAGGTATAAGTGGTATAAACATTTGGTATAAATTTCATGAGAATCCGTCAAAATTTGTAGGCATGAGAGCACTTATAAGGTCAATTTTTGGCTAAAATGGTGTAGTTATTTTTGTCAAAGTCCCATAACTCCGTCAAAAAGTATTTACTGAGGCTGATTTTCAAACTTGACCAAGGTATTAAAAGTATAAACATTTGGTATAAATTTCATGAAAATCACTCAAAATTTGTAGGCACGAGAGCACTTACAAGGTCAATTTTTGGATAAAACGGAGTCATTATTTTGATCAAAGTCCCATAACTCCCTAAAAAAGTCTCAACCGAGACTGATTTTCGTACTTGACCAAGGTATTAGTAATATAAACATTTGGTATTAATTTCATGTAAACCCATTAAAATTTGTAGGCATGAGAGTGCTTACAAGAAATAAACATTTGGTATAAATTTCATGAAAATCCGTCAAAATTTGTAGGCATGAGAGAGCTTACAAGAAAGTGTGACGGATGGACAGACAGACACATGGACACACGCCATTTCTATGTCCCCGCTCCACGTTGTGGCGAGGGACAAAAAATATTGTATTTATAAAAGTATTTTCATTACAATGTATAAATGTAACAGATATTTTTTTTTAATTGGAATTTTGTTTACTATCATTTACTGACTCATTATTTACTTAAAACAACAACTTCATAGAAAAAAAACAATATTAGACGAACAGCTGACAACAATGACTTTCACCAGGATAAAAACCTGATCAATAAAATCAAAGATTAATCTACATGTACTTATACAAGTAGTTAGAAGGAAATAAGAACACAGGTAATCTAAATATAACACACTTTACAGTGACACAGTCATGGAACCCAAATGGGAAAAAAAAGCTTTGAAGAAATTTAAATTTATCCACCTTTCTTTTGAAAAAGCAATATAAACTAAACAAACATTTAATTTCTTCACTATTAATTTTTGTGACCATATTGTGACCATACCTGGTTTTGACAGACGATTTACTTGAATCTGGACGTTTTGGTTTCTTCACCTCGGCATACACATCATCACCTTGGTTGACCTTGTATTTCTGTTTCTTTGGTGAAGTTACTTTATAAGCTGATGTACTATTAACATCCTGATCACTAACTCTGTCATATTGTTGTCCTTCATCCTGTGAAAAAAGGGCAAGATGTTACTTGTAACTCCCTTAAAAATCACTAAAACATGAAGACAAGCCTCCAACCCCCCAACAAAGTACATCTTCGCTAGCCAAGGTTTATGATCCGCTCCTCTCTTCTTCACCCTTGGCAGATCAAGTTGGATTTCTGTAGTCTCAAATCCATGTTTTTGATTGTTACATTCATATTACATATATCCATATATTCCGTTAGACACCAGTTTTTGATTGTTGCAGTTAACATTTGCTGCAGCCAATCAATTTGCTTACGTTCAGATTTTAAATATATATCGTAACAATAATACTTACCGGTAAAATATGGTATTTAGTGATTTTTCTATTTTGCAAACTTTCCACGATTTTATAATCTTTCTTTACTTTTGAAGGGTTATTTCCTTGTAGTTAAATATATTGTGAATTGTTGTATTATTAGATGCAATAAATAATATTTAATTATTACAATAAATCATACTGAAACTCTTACTTTAAAGGGAGATAATTTGAAACTGATGTTTCACAAATTGTGGCTCAATCCACCAAGAGTGAAGAGGAGAGGAGCAAATCGTAACCCTTGGCTAGTGAAGATGAACAAAGTATTGGCTACATAACTTAAAACATATAACACATAAAATTATAGCTTTGTACAAAATACCAAGTAAATATCTTAAAAGGAATCCAATTAAGACGTGACAAAATTTTTACTAAGCCAACAGGAAATGTGCTATGTAAACTTCAAACTTACAATGTAACTCATATCTTTAAAGCAATATACAAAATATCCTTTCAATATTTAAAGTAATATACAAAATACCCTTTCAATATTTAAAGCAATATACAAAATACCCTTTCAATATTCAAAGCAATATACAAAATACCCTTTCAATATTTCAAGCAATATACAAAATACCCTTTCAATATTTCAAGCAATATACAAAATACCCTTTCAATATTTAAAGCAATATACAAAATACCCTTTCAATATTTAAAGCAATATACAAAATACTCTTTCAATATTTAAAGCAATATACAAAATACCCTTTCAATATTTAAAGCAATATACAAAATACCCTTTCAATATTTAAAGCAATATACAAAATACCCTTTCAATATTTAAAATGAAAGAAATTCCAGACAATTGAGAATTTGGCAAAATTTCATTTCAAGGGCCATAACTCAGCCAAAAGTCAATAGATCAGAACAAAATTCAAACTTAAACACGAATAAGAAATCAAAATCTCAAATGTTGAAAATGTCTGGACTGAGGGAAAGACGGACTAAGGGACTGGCTGACAGGCAGAAACTACATTTATAGTCTCTGGCTTTGCAGGAAGGGAACTAAAATCAGATCAGTACAAATAAAAACTATAATAAACTGTTGACACAGAATATGTCTCGCCTTTCCCATGCATCGCATGAATCTGCACACTGATCTTTAGCAGCAGCCATTATACCAAATGTATCAGTGATCACAACTGATCACAATCATGATAATGCAGCTGCATACCAAGGATCAATGGGCTACTATGAGTGGTTGATGCTAAACAGACACAAGAAAAAAACTTAAACATTTGAAAAAAAATTCAAAATTTCGAAGTCAGTGGAGCATGACTGCAGGGGCATAGACATAAAACACCACTGAAACTGAGCTGTACTGATGCTAATGTAACTGCATACCAAATATCAATGGGCAACTATGAGTTGTTGATGCTAAACAAACACAAAAAAATTTCGAAGTCAGTGATGCATGACTGCGGAGGCATAGACATAAAACGCCGCTGAAACTGAGCTGTACTGATGCTAATGCAACTGCATACCAATATCAATAGGCTAGCACAGGTGGTTGATGTTAAACAGACCCAAGAATAAACAAAATCAATTGTGGACGCCGCCGGAATCACCATACCTATGTCTCACTTTTTTCGACTATCGTCTAAGGCTCGACAAAAACTGTAAGCAAAGCTCACAAAGACATAACCTCCCGCTCCCCCATTGATTCCAGATGTAAACAAATCACCAAAAAAAAAATTCAAGTCAGATCAAATTTTTAAATAGCTGGTGCACAATGGCAATTTGTACTGAACATTCTGTGAAAGTTTGAATGAATTTCACTAAGTGGTCTAGGAGGAGTTGTGGCCACAAAATATGTACCCCTATGGCGGACAGAATACCTAACGGATACCATGATCACTATATACCACCCGCTAAAGCAAGAATATGAAAATAACTTCAGCGGAATTGAACGATTGTGAATTTGTAAATAACCACAAATGCACCACTTTATTTTCTTGTTGGTGACATGACCTTAAACATTACAAACCCTGATTATTGATTGACAGAACAAAAACATCAGTTGGAAACAGTTGTATATAATAGAATATTTTGTAATTTAAAAATTGTATCAAGATTGAAAAATTGCATGCAACACACTAAATTGGAGTTGACATGACAACATCTGTATCATGATCTTTGTATCAAAAATATTGCATCACTTTACTTAAAAGACAGCAGCATTCACTGAAAACATTTATTGACATTTTATTGCTAATACTGTAAATGTATGAATTTTCACAGATGCTTATTTTTGCAGTTTATGAAAGATCCAAATATTTGCTGGTATTAATTTTCACAGCATTCAATATTTAAAAGGCTTTTTCTACACAAAAACTTTTTTTCATTGGTACCATTTTTCGTGTTCCAGAGCCAGCCTCGAAAATAGTGAAAATTAGTACACCCAGAAAATAAAAACTTTTACAGTAATCTGCTAAAACTTATGGCAGCAACACAGACGAGATTTCCTCCAAAAAAGATGAGATTGTATAGGGTCTGTAAGTCTTGTCGAATTTTGAAACTTCCGGGTTTAATATTTGTACCCGGAAATTGCATTTTGCACGATAATATATGCATTCTGAACAAAAGATTAAACGTCATCTTTTGGCGGGAGAGGTTTTCAAATTATCGTGAAATCTCGGTGTCACATGACCAGACTAACAGACCCTATTGTGATCAAATGATTGTTATATAGAAATAAATTTTACCTGGTCTTCACCTGTAGGAGATTTCATCCGAAGAAGAGGAGGTTCATCAGCCGACTCCATTGTCTTGGCACCAGGAGATCTTTTGTTCTTACAGTAAATGATGCAGACTACAATCCAAATCACTATGACAACAAATGCAATGGAGCCAATAACAACACCCACAATCCACCATGGTGAAGGATCGTCTGATGTTGTCTGTTGACTTGTCACATAAGCTAGAAAATCAAAATCAGTTACTGATCAATTATTTACGGTTTAACACCACTTCCTTCCTATAAATAAAAAAAATGTCGATATCCCAAGATTTATCAGATCGTCTGCAGTATAATATTACAAATTAATTTGTCTATCCTGCATTTCTAACCACATTTAGTAACAGTCATTTCTGTAAGTCAAATTTCGATCCTAAAATGTTTTTTTCTTTCTTGTTTTTTCCTGGAAGTTTTCCATGTTCATACAGACTAAAATCAGGTAAATATGTTTATTTTAGTTTATACTTTAATGCAATATTTTCTACAGCCAACAATTGTAACTAAATTTATGACAAATCCCACAGAAAAGTTTCCAATCCTTATCATTAAATTTTCATGATACAGAATCACTTGCCATGTTGAATACTGTAAAAGGGGAAATTTTCGCGAAGGGTTTATTTTCGCTAATTTGGCGATTGGCTCAAATTCGCGAAAAAGTTCCGTTCGCTTAAATTTTGTTTTTATTACAAACGTAATGAAAGGTAAAATGAAAATCCTGCTCATATGTTTAGGAATCAAAATCGTGAATTTAAACCACATGAAAATATCCCCTTTTACAGTACAAAACAAAATTGATTAAATGGGGAAACTCTAGAGACAACAAAACTAATTTTGTTTGTTTTGTAGCTTTATTAGCTTTTAATGAAGTAACAAATCTGTACTTTTCTGGACTGTAACACAAACTTTAATCTGAACCACTGATACATGAATGTAGGTTAAATTGGCCAAATTTAAATCAGGCACCTCACAACTATTCAAGACACAACTACTGACAGAATGTTTAATTGTAGTATTATTAATCTTGACTATTACACAAACTTTATCCGAAGTCACTCATGCATGAAATGTAGGTCAAGGTGACTAAATTTTTATCTGGAGCTTCTGTGACTATACAAGACGCATTTACAGACAAAATATATTCCTATAAGAGTTGTAGCATCTGAGATATGGACTGTAATAAACACATAAATCAAAACCACTTTTGCATGAAATGTAGGTTTAAGTAGCCATATTTTAACCAGGAGCCTCATAACTTTCCAAAACACAACTACTGACAGAATATTATTCCTTAAAGCATTGAAATGTTATTCATCTGGATTAATCCTTTTCAATCATGCATGAAATATTGGTCAAGGTGACCTGATTTTTATCTGGAGCTTTGTCCACCTACAAACAAAATATTATTCCTCTAAGAGTTGTAGCATCTCAGATATGCAGCCATTTTCAACAAAATCTTATATAAAAGGTGGTTGTAAGTCTTTAACATTTCATATTGACTTCCAATTGAAATTAACTGTAAGGTTCTTCATGAAAAGGGCTGCTGGACTCCTACAAAAACTTTTACCTGAATGATTCAAGCATGAAGTGTGGGTCACATCCACCTAATTTACATATCAAGCTCAAGTCTTCATTAAGATCCATCCAATGACAGCAGTTAATCAATCTATTACTTGTTATTCAAAACCTAAATGGTCTTGGATTTTGAAAAGACGAACATACAAACAGAGAAAGGGATGAACAAAACAAATGGGAACTATTTTTTGAAACAGAATTACCGTAGGAAA
This sequence comes from Modiolus philippinarum, assembly GCA_002080025.1. Taxonomy (NCBI): domain Eukaryota; kingdom Metazoa; phylum Mollusca; class Bivalvia; order Mytilida; family Modiolidae; genus Modiolus; species Modiolus philippinarum. Next base: position 11,246 of record MJUU01052817.1, on the reverse strand, counting down.
ATATTTGATCAAATCTCAACAAAAACTTTGGAAATAGGAAATCACAACAACTCCAGTGGAAAATAGTACATAACATTGTTTATACGGAGGAACTGCTCCAGAAAATGAATAAATCAAACGGCATTTGTCATTTTTGTAGAGAAAAGGAAACTCTGATGTTTTGTTTTTGGTCGTTTTAACCTGGATATGGGATGTTGTCTCCTTGACATTTACCCCATTTCCTTTCTTTTTCATATCTGATACATCTTTTTGTAAATTGTAAATTGATTAATGAAGTTTGGCAGGACATGTTTGAGAAAATAAATAGATTCTGTGTAGTAAGGGGTACTGAACAATTTCCAAAAATGTGAACAGAAAATAATAATTGGAAATTGTTTTAAAGAACACAATTTAGATATGTTACTCATCGATACAGTTTTGGTCACGGTTAAATGGGTAATTTGGAAAACTAGGAATATTACCAAATATCAAAACAAAATAATTACAAAATCTATTATGATCCATATGGTTGAGTTGGAGTTACAATTTATCATTCATCATCTTGAACAGAAATATGTCAACCCAGTACTCCACGAATTTACAAGAATTTTCATTTCAAAATAAACTGGGTATATCCAAATTCGAGAAATAAAAATGAAAAAAAAAGAGTAGGTATATATGAATGTACTTTTTGACCTATGATTCCTCTGTAGATTGTGTAACCACATGCTCTATTTATGCATAAGCTAAGTTATTGTAACGTCTTAAAGCAAAGTATAGGTTTACTTACTATTTCAAATTTAGTAATCCATGAATATATATATATACACACATAAATACATATGTATTAATTCATAGGAATAATGAATTAAATCACGTGGTGTCCAAATGAACTATATTGATCGTGTGTCCTACTTATAGTAAAGCGGTGTGTTCGTTTTAAATTCATTACCGTATTGTTTCAAATAAATGCATTAACAATAATATAAATAGGGGCATGCTGTTCTTGCAGTGCAAGGACACCAAGACAGCTTGAATCTAGTGCCAGACGTGCTGCTGTCTTGGGGTCCTTGCACGGCAAGGAACATCATGCTTACCTATCAAAGTATTTAATTTCACCCTGAAATATTGTTTATAAAATAAGAGTTGAGCATTTTCTATTTGTGACAAATATTGTATTGATTGTAAAATGTATAATGGAAACCTAATATTAACCATATGTGTTATACGTTTTTCACTTATCAAATCCCCTGGTTTGGTTAAGTGGCGAACATACAGGGAAGAACCTTGGTGGGATTGTTGTACCACCGAGGGGATCTGATAACATGTTGTTTATTAAAATGTCTTAAAATGAAAAAAAAAAACAAACAAAACAAAACAAATGCACTGTATATATGCTCCCAACTCCAATGGGTAAGGGAGAAAAAATTCAAAACATGGCAATACAGAGGCAACACAACTAAAGACAACAAGACAACAAGATGTGTTTTTGAAACACTATGCCCCTGGTAGCAGCCATGTCTATATTACAAAATTAATGCTAAAATTGCAATCACTAGAAATTAAGGTTAAGTAGGCATTTGTACTAAGCTCCATTAGATGTATTCACATATAGAATATCCAGCCTCTCGCAATTGTAATTAATGAGCTAAAAGCAATATCTAGATTTTGACTTTTTGATCTCTGTGACTTTGACCTTTCACCTGACCTTAATGAAATTAGCATAATGGTGTTCAGCTTTACATGATCATTATACAGGCCAAATATGAAGGTCCTATCACATCAGGTTGAAAAGATATAGGAAATGTTAAAGTTTTCAATTTTTCACTGATCGGAAAAATATAGGCAATGTTAATGTTTTCAAATTTGCACTCAGTGACCTTGACTTCTGACCTGACAGAAATTCTTTAAGTGGATTTGTTCTAAGCTTCATTAGATCTATTCATATATGGAATATCAAACCTCTAGCCATTGTTATTAACAAGCTATAGCAAAATCTATATTTTGATCTTTTGACCTCTGTGACCTTGGCCTTTGACCTGACCTTGGTGAAATTTGCATAATGCTGTTCAATTTTATATGACCAATATACAGGCCAATTATGAAGGTCCTATCATGCCTGGATGAAAAGATATAGGCAACGTTAAAGTTTTTAGTTAAAGTTTTCAAATTTGCACTCAGTGACCTTGACCTTTGACCTGACCCAAATTTTTTTGGTGGATTTATATTAAACTTTGTTAGATCTATTCACATGTTGAATATCAAGTCTCTAGCAATTGTAATTAACAAGCTTTAGCAAAATCTAGATTTTGACCTTTTGACCTCTGTGACCTTGACCTTTGTCCTGACCTTAGTGAAATTTGCAAATTGGTGTTCAGCTTCACATGATCAATACACATACCAAATATGAAGGTCACATCTGGTTTAAAAGTTATAAGCCATGTTAAAGCTGCAGACAGACAGACAGACAGGGCAAAAACAATATGCCCCTGAAAAATAAATCAAATATACAAATTGAATAAGACCACCATAAAAACTAGAATACTGACAAAGTCAGAAAGGGCCCAGTCCCCTTGAGTGTCCCAAAACCTGATTGTGGAATTCATGGAAATCATAAACAATTTTTGGGAAAAAACATAGATAACAAAATCCTAAGTTATTGTAAATATAATTTTCTGTATATGGCCGATTTGACAACTTATGTCTCATCTGTTCAGATCAAATCAAAACATTGAAAAAATATATGAAGGTAATTTAAAGTTATATATCAAACGACAGAGCTAATTCTTAAAATATGAATTTTTTCATATTTAGACTAATTTTTTCCCCAAAAAATGTTTTATGATTCTCCTCAAAAACATACGGGACCTTCTTTTTATCAAGTCCAACACTGTGCATAAAATTTATAAAAATCTGTGAAGTTCATTTCAAGTCATCATACAACATAGAGTTTATTCTCAAAATATGCTGTTTTTCATATAAAAACTAAGTTTTTCCCTAAAAAATGTTTTCGGATTTTCCTCAAAATCAGACGGGAGCCTCCTTTGGTCAAGACCAATTAACCTTGTGTATCTAAATCATATCAATTCCTGAAGGCAATCTTAATTTATTGTACGACATAAAGCTATTTCTCAAAATATGCACTTTTTCAAATAAAAACAAAGTTTTTCCCTCAAAATTGTTTCTCCAATTTTCCTCAAAAATGAAAGGGAGCTTCCTTTGGTCAAGTTCAACTTTGAGTATAAAAATCAATTAAATCCTTGAAGGCAATCTTAAGTTACCATACGACATAAGAGCTAATTCTCAAAATATGCACTTTTTCATATAAAAACAAAGTTTTTTCCCAAAAATGATTTTCCAATTTTCCTCAAAATATAGAGGGAGCTTCCTTTGGTCAAGAACGACCTTGAGTATTAAAATCATTTAAATCCCTGAAGGCAATCTTAAGTTATCGTACGACATAGAGCTAATTCTCAAAATATGCACTTTTTCATATAAAAACGAAGCTTTTTCCCTAAAATCACTTTTCGCTTTTCCTCAAAAACGAAAGGGAGCTTCCTTTGGTCAAATTTAAGTTTGAGTAAAAAAATCATAAAAAATCTGTCAAAGCAATCTTGAGTAATCGTACGACATAGAAAATGCTGACGGACAGACGGACGGACGGACAGACAGACAGACGGACGGACAGGCTGATTACTATAGGGCGCCGCCATTTCATGGCGGGGCCCTAATGAGCACTGGTAGTGTGAACCCCCACACTATGGAGGATGACATTCTCCTGTAGCCTGTGCCTGGTTTGAATAAAAGTGAAGTTTTTTAGTATTAATTTAAAATTATTTTCTGTCTATAGAAATTTCAAAATATTCCAAGATAATTGGCAAGTTAAAATTGAAGCAATGACTTTATTCTGTAGAAAATCAAGGGACAAGAAATTAGGGATTTCCTGGTGAAACTTACATTCTGCTTTTGATGTAACCTCATAACCAAGTTTAATGGCCATCATTTGATCACTGATAGTTGAAGTGGCTGCCACAGCATCTGTTGCTGATAATGGGGTTCCATCTTTGTCCACTGTGTAAGCTACAGTAACATCTGTTGTTCCTGTTGTCCTGGCTATCTCAGTTACCTACAAAATAAAGGTATATAGCAGTTACACCTGTTGTTCCCGTTGTCCTGGCTATCTCAGTTACCTACAAAATAAAGGGAGATAACAGTTACAACTGTTGTTCCCGTTGTCCTGGCTATCTCAGTAACCTGTAAAATAAAGGAAGATAACAATTACATCTGTTGTTCCTGTTGTCCTGGCTATCTTGGTAACCTACAAAATAAAGGGAGATAATGTCTGTTGTTCCTGTTGTCCTTGCTATCTCAGTAACCTGTAAAATAAAGGGAGATAACAGTTACATCTGTTGTTCCTGTTGTCCTGGCTATCTCAGTTACCTGTAAAATAAAGGGAGATAACAGCTACATCTGTTGTTCCCGTTGTCCTGGCTATCTCAATTACCTACAAAATAAAGGGAGATAACAGTTACATCTGTTGTTCCTGTTGTCCTGGCTATCTCAGTAACCTGTAAAATAAAGGGAGAAAATAGTTACATCTGTTGTTCCTGTGATGAGAGTTACATCTGTTGTTCCTGTTGTCCTGGCTATCTTGGTAACCTAATAAATAAAGGGAGATAAAAGTTACATCTGTTGTTCCTGTGATAACAGTACATTTGTTGTTCCTGTTGTCCTGGCTATCTCAGTTACCTACAAAATAAAGGGAGGTAACAGTTACATATGTTGTTCCTGTTGTCCTGGCTATCTCAGTTACCTGTAAATAAAGGGAGATAACGGTTACATCTGTTGTTCCTGTTGTCCTGGCTATCTCAGTTACCTGTAAATAAAGGGAGATAACAGTTACATCTGTTGTTCCTGTTGTCCTGGCCATTTCAGTTACCTGTAAAATAAAGGGAGATAACAGCTATATCTGTTGTTCCCGTTGTCCAAGCTATCTCAGTCACCTACAAAATAAAGGGAGATAACATTTACAACTTTTGCTCCTGTTGTCCTTGCTATCTCAGCTACCTGTAAATAAAGGGAGATAACAGTTACATCTGTTGTTACTGTTGCCCTTGCTATCTCAGTTACCTGAAAAATAAAGGGATTTAATCTTTATGTCTTACTTGGATTATAAATACCCTCCAAGGTTTGTAAATTCACTTCTCAAAGTTCTGTTTTATTCTATGATTAATGCTAGTAACAATTGTCATAAATAATGTTACATAGGTCTGAGTAAATGGTTTTGAAATACTGGAAAAACAAAAAATTTTGCTGTAGTTATATTGTTTTTGCTATTTTCTCTGAAGCCTGCAATGCAAAAAAGAAAACTGTCACAAAAAGTTTGGTACAATTGGGTGATGTTATAGCATAACCCAAAATAAAATTTATTATATTTTTGAAACTGCAAAAAAATGATGGTGCAAAAAAAATTTGCCAGTTTACAGTAGACACAAACTACTCTGCTAGAAAATTCCAGGGTATCAGATGGATTCGAAATGGAGTTCTCTATTCATAAGCAGTAATTTTCATGCCACTGGTTTATTTGTGCATCTGATGCTAAAACAGATAATGTCCTCAAGAAAGCTGTATAAGGTCTTTTTTATATTTGTTCTATTTGACAGACATAACATCAATATTTTTTACAAGACCCATCAGGGCTAAGGTTTTGAAGCTACAATGAAAAAAGTCTTCACCTTATTTCCAATTATGACAATTGCATTAACAGACAGACTTTTTCCTTGTTTTTTATGCCTATTCCTATTTGTTTATGTAAGGGTTACCATTAAATACATTTTATAATTAATTTGCTCTTTTCTTAATTATTTGAATCCTGCATGAGACTTACCGAGATTTATATAGTTTCAATTTTTTTCATAAAAATCCAATGCTCTAAACTTAATACAAAAGATATTTAACAAACAGCAATAATAAGTGTGAAGAACTTTTTATGGAATATGGACTGATAGGACAGACCAGCTGAACAATTCATACCCCCAGCTTTTCCTGTTGGAGGCATGAACATACCCTGCAAATCAGATAGTTCTTTCGTATTACAATTACCTATCTTAATGTTCAATACCAATTATCAATAGGACTAATATTACATTTAAAGATATATCACTACTGATCTACGTTTGTATTGAATTATAGGTATAAAATATTAACAACTATCGACTATCAACATCATTCAGCTTAGTTCGTTCATGATTTTTACTTTGATAAGTGTATAATGTGAACAAATTTTACTTCAATATAATATTGTTTTCAAATAACATAATATTGATATATAAAGATCAATATCTTAAATATTCATGTATTCATGAATATATGTATAAAGTATTTTTTTTTTAACTTTTACAATATTCTAGCAAACATCAAATATGATATTGTATTGAAAATTGTTTACTTATGGTCCCTTAACAGCACATCACCAATTTTTTACACAGTGAAAGATGAGTACCCTCTAACTATTTGGAATTTGTTGATCAGAATCAGGCCATTACAGATTGATATACAACAGTATAGTTGGAAAATTCAAAAGTACCATCATTGTTTAGATTTAGTTAACAATATCAAGTCTCCAAAAAATTTTTACAATATATGTTGGTCTTTATCTATTGCTGTTGAGCAACTTTATCACATCTTTAGGTAAATGAAATTGCTAAATTGGTTATACAATAGGAACAAGAAGACTGTTAAGGTCACAGACAAGTGACAATAACTGGTCCTTCAAGGAATGGTCATTCACATATCTGTCACAGTGTGATCACTATTACATGAAAGTTTTGCATGTTTTATTTAATCAGTCCTTATGAGACTTATAAAAATATTGAAACAAAATCATTTAATTGTATCATGTGCAATCAGAGGTTCAATGAATGATTTTTGTATTTTCATTATCAAAGTAAGGACAGCAAAAGAGTTTACGATTATGATGTGTTTGTATTTCTTAAAGTAATTTTTTTAAATCTCAAAAAGTTAATGAAATAAAAATCAAATTTACATATGCTTTAGGATTTTAGTGAAACAGAACAACAATTGTTTTATGGATAAACATGTGTGACCAGCTTAGTCTGACAAGTAAAAAAAGGTAGGGAAACACAATGGAGTCATCATACTGCTCTGTAGGCCATATACAAGTTTGAGCCCTTTATCTATACACTACAATTAATCAGTATTAGTAATCACACCAGATGTTACACTAGTAAACATATTATTTACATGTGTTTTAAATCTTGACAGATTTTCCTTATTGGGTTTTCAGATTTTCTTGTCTCCTGTAAACTGTTTTGAATGAGATTATGGTGTATGGTTCAACAGTTCACTGTCATAACATTGGTCATGGTTACTGGCTCTGTATGGGTATAATACCACATGTTAGTCTAGATAATCATACTCTGCATGGAGACATATAGAATCCACAACTGCATCAAGTGAGAATTGACATTTCTGCACTAGAAATAGTAAAATTTCCATATTTTTAAACATGTTTATTATTTGAGAATTTAACTATCAAGAGAGTAGATCCAAATGTCATTTCTCACAAGATACAGTTGTGGATTCTGTTTCTCTAATGATTTCAAGGAGATTTTGGACAAAATCCTGACCCCTTTAATGATGATCCAAAATAAATGTGTTCTTTGAGTGTGACGTCACCATGCATGGTTGCCTTTTTTCATGGTGTCATAATGGTAAAGTAAGAAAATGGCAAACAAATTTGATGTCATCATTGAATTTCAACCAATCTCTCGCCCAGAACAACATTCTCTCTACATATCTACAGTCAGTGGCCAAATGTGTTTTTGCACACAAAAATTTTTTTTTTTCAAAAAATGATTGTGAAGTCAATTCTTGTCCAATTTCAATGAAAATTTCACTGATAAACTAAGAATATTGTGGAGTTTACTTGTTTTTCCAACATGCAGTTTTGAAGAACCGTTTATTTAAACATAAAGTGTAAAATTAGGGTCATTATTCCCTATTTACACAAGTAACAATGTGACATCAAAATTATTACTTCCTATTTAAATTGTGTATTCTTTGAAACTACAGTTCAGAAAATTACCCTGAAATAAACTCTTGTGATTTCATGTTTATGTCCACATATTTAGTTCTTTCAGTTTCATTTTTCACAATTGACTCAGTCCTGTTGCCAACTGAATTTTACTGTTGTTACGATTGTTTTTTGATTTATCACATTGGCTATAGGGGGAAGGTTTGGACCCAATAAAACTAGTTTAACCCCATCGCAGCAGGTTTGCCCCTGTCCTAAGTCAGGAAATTTATTAAGCTTTTGTGTGTCTTGTCTTTTTTCTAGTTAGTTTACTTTATGTCTATAGGAGTCTAGGACGATGTTTATTTCGCTGAACTTGATTACTCTTTATTCAGGGGCCGACTCCGACCTGCCATTGGGTGTGGGGTTTTCTCACCGTTCATTGAAGATCTTATGGTGGCTTTGAGTTGTTATAACTCCCCTTTGGGTCGTTGTCTCTTTAACACATTCCCCCTTTCCTTTCTTTTTTTAAGTAAATTTCACAAGATTCTGAGTTTATCAGTGAAATTTTCATTGAAATGGGACAAGAATTGACTTCACAATAATTTTTTGAAAAAAATGTGGTTTTACATAAAATATATAGTAAAAAAATATTATGCCCCAACACTTTTGGCCACTGACTGTAGAGGAGAAAACATATTTCTCGCTGTTCAGGAAACATGAAAACAGGACAGAAGTTAGAGAAAATATCAGTCCAGATAATTAAGCAGTCTTATAAAACTGTCATTAACATTTAGGTAATATTATCAGAGTTTGAATGATGGGCATACTTCTCTATCATGCCAGCAAAATAAGCAATTTAACAATTGGTGTCCAAAATCGCTTTGAATGTCTATTTTTATTAGGAAAGAGTATACATTAGATATTTTCTTTTATGAGTTGTAGCCTAATATTCAGTATCTACATATGATCTGAATTGTCTTATAAAATACAGGAATTTGTCTCGCTGAAGTCTGTGACCTGTGCTGAGGTTTATTTTTTTGGGGGAATGTTGAGCATGGAATTGAGATCATTGCCTTGTGTTTACTAGCTATACTATTGAAAAAAATATATGCCATATTTTGGAATTTACTCCTTCTAAAACATGGTAGTTTTTTTTAATAAGCATATCTCCACCATCTGTGGATCTGTCTTTTTCTGCCTTCATTATAACTGTTGACATCATTTCTGTACTAAGTCTGTTGGTCACATAATACTCAAATATTATTCTGGGACCAGTTTGGCAAAAAAATAAGAATATAAGGTACAGAAATGATTTTAATGGATTATAAGACCATGCCTAACAAGGGCACTACCTAAACATAATAAATTTGTAACTGAAATGTTGAGAGAAATGATCCCTTATACAGGACTTTTCAAACAGGAGCTCCTTTGTGTTTTATTAAGTAAACACGAAAGAAAGCTGGTACCAGACTGCATTTCTGTCAGGTTCAGGCATTCGCTCATTATGGGGACTACCCTCCATACAGGCATTTTCAATCTAAAGGGAGAATTGTTTTGGTTAACCCAAAATATCCATATTGCCACTAAAGGCTACATAGTTACTTACATTGATTCCAGCTTGTCCGACCTGTACGAAACGTTTTCTTCTCCTCCTACCAGCTTGTTGTTGTCTTTGGAAAGCCAAGTCGTATGCCTCAGCTAGTCCTTGTTCTATTTTTACTTTAAATGTAGTTGTTGTCACATCCTCATTGACAGGAACGGTAATTCCTATAATATCCATACACAATTATTCGAGGTCATTTTGACCAGTAGACATCCAAAGTTCATTGTCTTAATTCTTCTTTGCAATAAAAACAAAGATATAACACTTAGTTCTTCAATAAAAATTTCACATTTCCAAACCAGTGTTGAAACATCAAATTTTGTCCCCAGAGAGAGAGAGAGAGAGAGAGAGAGCAATTGATCACATGAAATTTTCTGCCAAACCTATTTGTAATGGAATTTTCTGTGTTTTACCTTTGGAAATTAAGAGTAATAGTTTCTTATACGAGACCTTATTAATGATAAGGGATATCTTCCACGAGAGTGAGAAATTTCGTCTTTGCCAGAGTGAAACATGGATAAAAGACGAAAAATTTCTCACACAAGTGGAAGATATCCCGATCTTTAATTTTGGCCGAATATAAGAAGTATTTCTTCCGTAAAATACAATGATCAAAATGAAAGGAAAGCAAAACTTGACATTCACTGTAGAGCTCTCTTCTGTGACGTCAAATCATTCACGGAGTTTGTGATGGTAACAATTATGACGTTGAACAAATAAAAACGTTGGATTGGACGTTTACCCGTGTAAGACAGCTTCAAGCGACCCTGTCTTCTATGGGCTGTCTTACATGGGAAACAACCATTTACGGAAGAAAAACCAATTCTTAACTAGAGGCTCTCAGGAGCCTGTAACGCTCACCTGGCTCTCAGTTGCCACAATCATGGTAACATTGTAAGTTATACAGTTGATCTTCAGACCTCGAACACCACCAATATCTTGAACAGTATTTAAAGTCTGATCATGTTTTACTACATTTCTTTGTTGGGCTTTTTTGACAAAAAACATTCTTGCTAAGGACCACTTTTCACACCAGTTTTGAAATCGAGACGTCATTTTGTAAATGGTGGTCATCCAACATTTTCAACATCGGTTTGAAGTCGCAACATCAATATCTATTTGGACAAAAAAATTTCATTGAAATAGGACAATGTTGAAATTTCCCGCCTGTTTTGGCGGCCATTTTAAAATGGCAGTCAACAAATAATTTTTAACATCAGTTTTAAAGTTGCGACATCCATACCTATTTAGAAACCAAATTTGCATTGAAATCAGACAATGTTGAATTTTCACGCCTTTTTTTGGCGGTCATTTTGAAAATGGAGGTCAACAAACAATTTTCAACACAGGTTTTGAAGTCGCAATATCAATATCTATTTGGAAACCAAATTTCATTGAAATCGGACAATGTTGAATTTTCCCGCCTTTTTTGGCGGCCATTTTGAAAATGGCAGTCAATGAACAATTTTCAACACCAGTTTTGAAGTCGCCACGACATGGCAAACATTTTATCAATTACACTTAACCTTCATCTTCTATAGTTTTGGAAATAAAAGACGAAAAATACAAAAAAATTTAAAAAATTCGGTGAAAAAAGGGCAATAACTCCTACAAGGGTTTATGGAT
>MJUU01052815.1:50282-68829 GCA_002080025.1 Modiolus philippinarum | reverse complement strand
ACATCGAGTTAAATAAATTTTGCAAATGTTTGAAAGCGAGGCTTGCCGAGCTTTTAAACATTTGAAAATTTATTTAACGAGATGTGAGAAATTTCATCATTAACGTGTTTAAGTTATGGAAACTTTTTCTCTAATGACTGGACGAAAAACACCGAGGATTGTATTCCGAATAAATTTGACGGGAAATGTCACGAGACTTGTTCTCTTCTCTAGAGAAGACTTGTTCTCTTCTCTAGAGAAGAGAACAAATGTTACCACACCGTTCAGAAAATGTGAAAACTTGATAGAAATTAGAGAAACTAAAATTCACAGCTTTATTTAGTTGCCAACAACAACAACGTATTACCCATTCAAAAAAGATAGCAGAAAGATATGGAGTAAATGAACCAGCAACATCGAAGTAAAATATAGAATAAGGCATCCCACATCGTAAAATGATAATCACAAACCCATATCAGAGAAAGATGCAGGATTTTTCATGCAACAGGATCGTCATTAGCCGTTTTTCACAAAACTGCTAAATATACAACGACCAAAACGTACGGTTGTTTTTTTACCTTGCGCGTTATAGAAATTTACTGCTTTTGTCAAAATTCTAACCACTTAAAAATACTGAGGCTTCATTTGGCCTCCTATTTCGATATTTTTTTATGTTGAGTACTTTTTTTTACTACTATTTGGTTATGGCTTTCCATATAATTGGTTTCTAATGTTGCTAATGAGAGGTTACTCCTTGAAACACGCGTACAGCACAACGAAATTAACTGTTTTTATGCATATTGAGTAACATTCTATTTCTCTGATATTTCTCTGACTGAATATGTATATTTGACTACAAGTTTCAGTGGCGATCAACATCAGTAGTTATTGTACACATGGTTTTGAAAGCGTAATACGTCTAGTAAATTTCTCAAACGTTGATTGGTCAAAAGACGTCACGTTCTGATCGTTTATATTCCATAGATGGGATAACAAAAATATATACTGCAATAGTACTTATATTATATTCGCGGGTACTTATTTTCGCAAGGATTCCTTTCCAGTTTGCGTGTATTTAATTTAACGGAAGTGAGTGCTTTCCTTATAACTTTAATGTTAAAATATTCCATTCGCGGATACTTATTTTCGCGGAAAGTTGTTGACCGCGAAATTCGTGAAAATAAGTACAATTACAGTATTCAGCCTTACACGACGTCATCAAGTGAACATGGATAGATAAGGTGTGGTTTTCGCAAGGTTTTATATGTGTCCTAGACTAAAGGTAGGATGCACATTATTCTGGTGACCGAATATGGTAAATACATGGTCATTAAATCTAATATTGGTTAGGCTGAGTTACGCTCTCTCAAAAATAATATTTACTGACTGTATAAACCATATTAGGTCACTAACATCTGACTCTGGTTTATGTAATTAACAGTCTATTTTTGCGTTTTGTGATCTGGTTATCTTACAAGGATCGTATTATGTGTTCCCTGGTTATAGTTGTCCATATATGCTGTATTGACCTTGTATTGCACCTTTTTATCATATCACAATTTAATCATATAAAAGGTGTTATTTGTTTTTACATAATAAATATAGATAACGCCTTTACTTTAACTTTTAAATAACAGTTTAGTTAAAGATATTATATTCAAGGACATATACATTTATTAAAATACAGTACCTATTTTGTTTGATTTACGCTAGCACGTGTGGTCCTTTTGATGTCCGACAATGAATGTATATACAATGTACCACTAGGAAAAAGTACAAATTAAAAGCATGTAACTGAAGTGGGTTCTTATCATGTTTATGAGAGCAAGACTGGCCTATTTAGGAATTTCTGGAAAAAATGTACATTTAAACAGGATAAGCATGTCGGATGTGATTTGAAATCCGTCTATATAGCCCATAAACCGAAAAAAGAGCTCCCTTTTAGAGGGTTTGTAAAATAATTTCCCGCCCATGAAACGGAAATATGTTGGTGGAACAGACCCATCCCCCTACAACAATGACAGCTAGGTATCGATAGGATTAAGGAGTAAAGCTCCGTCCCTATTTTCGATTTTTCATTTAAAACATATTGGTTATTTCTTCAATATCATCTTTGATACATCTTTCAGTGTCTGGTCGTCTAATGTTTTGTTTTGATCTGCACTGAACAGATATAAGTTGTCCATAGAAATTAGTTTTTTATTCAGAAAATTCAGTATCAATATTAAAAGTGTCCGTAATACCAGTACCAGTAGGACAAAAATTTCCAGATACGTGTTCTTCAAATTTTACTGATACTTTCAAACCACTTTAAAAGGTCATGATAGTTACTTCTATTTAGCTGAAAAAATGAAACATCATGAAATGTCTTGGTAAAAGTCTGATCAGGCCCATTTGTCAAGAATCAAATGAAAGCGTTAGGAACTTGCGGAGAATAAACTAGCGAAGAGTTTGAAAGGGAACATTTTGTAAGAGCTCTTTATTTATTAAGTATACCGGGCAAATACCGATTTATTCTTATCTTATTTTTAATACCGATTTATTCTAATTTTATTTTTATTTGTCGATCATTTCATCTTCGTAAAGCTAGTGAGAACGAAATTCGATTGAATAATAAACATTTAACTCCCATTACTTTACCGATTTTAGCGATTTTTGACATTTGATCGAAATTCAATACTTGTGAAACATTATATTCCTGAACTACAAGGGAACATACATTGTGGCATACCGTATTCCTAAACAAATAAATCCTGTATTGAATTTGCACGGTAAAGGATGCGCTATGGTAAAGGTTTTGTCAGAATTCTCGGATTTCATGGGTTTATTCTTTGACCAAAATTAAGAAAATTAAATTTGTGTCCCACAACACTCCATTGTCTTTTCATTTTTGATTTGGTATCCCATGAGAGGAAGTTAATATAATGTCAATATAATTCCGTATTGTAAATGTTAGACAGCCCTCTACCACCATTTTGGGAATATGGAATATCTTAAAAACGTCGACCGCATTTCAAATTTTTAGCTGCACTTTTTTTTTATTTCTGACATTTTTTTTCTTCAAATTCAGTGATAGTAAAATATTGCTTATATTAATAAACTGATCATTTCTTTTTTTTATCTAACAAAAAAATTATTTGTATTTTTGAATTCATAAACGATCATACTTATCCGTTTGGAAATATTTCATTGAAAGGAACAAGTGTTTCAATCTGCCAACAGCAATTAATTTATTTTCTGCATATGCGCATTTCGACAACTTGTGTCTCATCAGTGCAGATCAAATCAAAACATTTGGAAGTCCATTTACCGAAAAATATGTTAAAGCTGATAGAGAACAAATAACCAAAAGGATCTAAGTAGAAAAGCAAAAATTCAGCTAAGGACAGAGCTATGCACGAGGGAGAGACTCATTAGTTTTAAACAAAATTTTGTAAAATTTAGATATTGCAAGTTTCAATACAATCGGTTTTCGAGTCAGCACCAAAGCACTGACTACTGGGTTGGTGAATACCCTCGGGGACTAATTATAACAATCCACCAGCAGAGGTATCAGCCTAGTGGTAATAAATAACAAAATACCGAAGTTACTTTAATTTATTTTCTGCATATGCGCATTTCTACAAGTTATGTCTCATCAGTGCAGATCAAACTTATTTTGAAATAAGGAATATCGTAAAAACAAGGTCCGCCATATTTCAATTTTGTAACTTATATTTTTATTATTTTACCAATGTTCTTTCTTTTTTTTATCTCACATATAGATATATTGATAATGTTCTTTCCATCAATAACACATCTTTTGCTAAATGGATCCCATTATATCCGCCAGATCTAGACATAAAGGAAACAACAGAAACCACAAGATCTTCATTTTTTTACTTGATGTAAATGGTCATCTCAGTACTAAAATTTACAACAAAAGGGACGATTTTAATTCCAAAATTATCAATTTCCCTAACATGGACAGTAATACTCCAGCTTCTCTTGCTTATATAGTGTATGTGTCACAGTTGATTCTTTACGCGAGAGTTAGCACAAATGATACAGACTTTCTCATAAGGCAGTTATCTCCATGACCACCTTAGTAATCAAGGCTTCAAAAAAGTCCGTCTCATGCGAGCATTAAAAAGTCCCTTGTGGAAAAATTGAAGTTTCAGTCCGAACTTTGATTCAAGATTCTTTTTCTAGTTGGAAGATCATTTTTTTCAACTGTCGACGACCTTTCAATAGCAATTGCTGTTGAGTTGCTACCGGACACTACCGCAATGGAAGGTGAGGTTTAGCATGCCATAAAACGGTTTAACCCACCATTTCTTTTGAAATGCCTGTACCAAGTCAGGACCATTTCGGGTAACAATTTTTCCGGTGGTTTCCACCTGATTTGTCTTTTTGTGTCATGGACTTCGGCTCTTAACAACTCTGTTCATTTTTTAAATCTATCCTACAACATCCTTCAGAAAAGCCTGGATGCGATCGGGTCTCTCTTACATTTATGTTGAATTTGAGTCATATGGGAAAATATGGACAACAATACATGGAATGAGCGTTAATACGTAATCAGCAATGAATTTTATCACCCAAGGGTCTTCGCTGGACCTAATCTATACCTAAGGTACTTCTGCGGGATTTCTGGACATATGGTTTTACTCTTTTTATAAGCATTATGAAGTTCGACAATGAAACACTCTTTCTGACATTTTTTTTCACATTCAATGATAGCAAACTATTGCCTATGTTAATCTTATCATTTCTAAGAAGTCCGGTTAGGGACATACAGAAAAAATTATTATAATGTGTGCACAGCGCACATTGAATTATTTTGTGCTCACAATATATTATCATGTGCACACAATATACAGTTTTTCTGTGTATATACCTAACTGGGCTCCGTATATTTCTTTTTTTTTTATTTTCTAACCCCAAAATAAAAATAATGATAATAATTATCTGAAATTATTTGAGAAACGATCATCCTTATCTGTGGGAAAATTTGTCAGTGAAAGGGAAAAGTGTATAAATCTGCCAACAGCAGTCAAAGTGGACGGCGAGAATTCCAAGAGTGGGACCATTAACTCCGAAGGAGTGAGCATCCACTGTCACACGTCCGAATTCCAAAAGCCAATCTAATGAGCAAAATAACTAAATACCGAACTTACTGTAAATTTATTTTCTGCATATGGCCATTTCGACAACTTATGTCCCTTCAGTGCTAATAAAATCTAATCATTTAGAGGACCATAAACTCAAAGATGTTTAAAAACTGGTAGAGCACAAATGACCAAATATGATCTAAATGGAAAGCCAAAATTAGCTAAGAACAGAGCTTTGCATGAGAGATACTCTTTAGTTTTCAACAATTTTACAAAAAATTAGGTATTGAAAATTTCCAAATAATATCGGGTCAGGACCGAAGTACTGACTACTGGGCTGGTGAATACCATCGGGGACTAACAGTCCACAAGCAGATTCATCGGCCCAGTGGAGACGAATAGCTAAATACCGAAAATACTGTAAATAATTTTCCAGCAGAGGAATCTACCAAGTGGTAACAAATTACTAGATACAAAAATTACGTTAAATACAAAATAGATAAATGGAAATATTGGAAATAAAAATCATCATGGGTCGTTTGGAAAATAGTATGTTCAGATGTTTTAGCTGTCCTTCTTATTCCGAGTTATCCAAAGCACAATATTCTCAAATTCTGATAGTTTGCCTTATAAACTTGAGTTTAAAATATTATTTTGGCTTTATGAGAAGCACTGATATCTGGTTAAAGTGTTAATTATATCTGCTGATATAACATTTAGACATTTTCAGAAAATGAAACTACATTTTCAAAAAGCATAACAAAATATATAATAAACAGTTTTAGGTCACCAAAAATTTATTTGAAGTAATGACAAAAGCTGGTAGTCTACAGCTTTAAGTTGTAATAAAAGCAACGGTATGACTGTACAAAACACTATGATCAAAACCCAAATAGCAGTCGACACAGTACTACATTTTATTTTTCATAGAGCTGATCATTGATAATATTGAAAGGGAATCTAAAATACGACTGAAGTCTTCAACTCCTATATATGACATATATGGCTATGTTCATGAAATACATATAAATGTGACACCAAAACACAAATTGCAAATACTACATTTTAGAACACTTCCGGACTTTTTAAAAGACAAACTTGGTTTTATTGCTGTGCGTGCAATCTGTTTTGCTACTATCAATTTCGTCCCTCTTTCTCAGCTGCAATGATAATTCAATGCTCCCAAAACAATCGCACTTAATAATCATTTTTATGCTTTTCTTGGGATTGATTGACATATCAAGTCGTGCAGTACTTCAATTGCCTGCACAAAGGTATATTATACCAAAAGTTAAAAAGATTGAAAAGTAATTCTGTTTTATAAAACTAGGGAAAATCTTCCCTGTCCTAAGCCGGTATTTGTATTACTTTAACTCAAATGATAGTTTAGATATCAGCTTTCTAATATTTTGGTACAACTCTTCGAGTTGTAGCTGCCTTTGTTGAAATACCCCACCAACTCAGATTAAATCGATTTAGGTATTTTACTATTTCGAAGTAATTATTACATATTAAGTGCAGAACATAAAAAATTTCTGAATCACCATTTAAAACAATTACTAAAGATATTTGCATCATAATACAAGTGTAAGTTAAAATCATGATAAAAGTCCTTCGAAAAACTCTGAATCAAAAATTCTCATTATTTTTCGAATAAAATTAAGTCATAAATTGTAAAAAAAACATTTACCGAAACATCAAAACGATCCCGAAATGGGATTTTGCCGGATATTACCGATGTTTCGTTCATTCGAATAACTAAATACCGAAGTTATCGTAAATTAATTGTCTGCATATGCGCATTTCGACAACTTATGTCTCTTCAGTGCAGATAAACTCTAAACGTTGGAAGACCATTAGCTCAAAGATGTTTAAGAACTGATAGAGAACAAATAACCAATATGATCTAAATGTAAAGCCAAAAAAGCAATGGCTTTGTGGGACAATCATAATAATGATGTACCGTGAGTAAATTTTTGAATCAAAGATGAAATGTTTGGATTTTATTATTTTATTGGACAGTTACTTTTATTTTTATCATAAAAAAAAAAAATCAATTTTTAAACATTTTTGATTTTTAAAGTGCCAATTCCATGTTTCCAACTTCAAAGTTTCTTTCATGCATTTTCAACCGAGCTCCAATCATTTCTTTTTGATCTCATTTGCATATATATGTCTAGTTTCATTATGGCTACCACGCTTTTGGTCAGAACCGGTTACTACGGACTTATTTCAGGATATGCAAACAATGCTTTGACTTTAATTTCCGACTGGATCCTATGTCGAAGGATATTTAGGCTACATGTGTATAACTGTTTATAAATCATTTAAATCTTTTCAGAAAATGGTGTTAAATTTTGAAAAGTATTACATATTTCATAACCAGCGCTATAAGATCAAAACATACAAACATATATAGATATAGTGTTCTTTGCTTGTCAAAAATGTTTAATTCTAAACTCAACAAATTTCCAACATTTCATTTTATCTCATAACACTCCATTCCATTTTCGTTTAATTTTTAATTCGATATCCAACGAAAAGTCAGTTTAGATAAGGCCGGTAGAATGTAAATTTCTCCCCATAAGAAAGTAAACCCATATTTTCAATTGTTTAAGTTTGCTTAAAAAGTTAGAGACAGCCTTTTGTCGCAATTTTTAGAACATGAAATATATTACAAAAAATCCATAATATATCATTTCTTAATTTTTATTCATTTTTTTTCATTAACCAAGACCTACATTTGTTCTAATTGCAATATACTGCGTTTTCAGAAAAGCATTGATGCGATGGGACCTCTGTTACATTTATTTTGAAATACTGTCATGATAGAATCGCTTTAATTTGGAAAAGCAAGACAATTGAATGTTTTAAACGCAAAATTTAGGAAAAAATAATATTAATAATATTAAATGTACGAAAGCCTATTAGGGTCAAATTTTGTGGTTGAGAAGAAAAAAAATCGCTGCAACAATTAGCTAAATCATGGCCACAATTTACTAAATCGTGGCTACAGTTTCTTTAATCGTGGCCACAGTTTACTAAATTGTTCCCTTTCTTCTTACATTTTGCTAATCAAGTATAAATTGTCGAAATCGTATGCTTTACACATTTGATTTGTAGTTTCGTGTGTATTACTCCATTTCCCCTCATATATATGCTTTTGTCGTAATTTTATTCATTCAACAAATGTGTCACTGGATATTACAGAATTGGGCTTATGCTAGTTTTATGGTGTGTCACTGGATATTACAGAATTGGGCTTATGCTAGGTTTTTGGTGTGTCACTGGATATTACAGAATTGGGCTTATGCTAGTTTTATGGTGTGTCACTGGATATTACAGAATTGGGCTTATGCTAGTTTTATGGTGTGTCACTGGATATTTCAGAATTGGGCTTATGCTAGTTTTATGGTGTGTCACTGGATATTACAGAATTGGGCTTATGCTAGTTTTATGGTGTGTCACTGGATATTACAGAATTGGGCTTATGCTAGTTTTATGGTCAATATTGCAGTTGATAAAGAAAGACGTCATGCGTGTCTTCCTACCTAAAATGCAAATCGTACATTAATTAGCCCACTGTAATGATTACAGCTCAAAGCCAGTATCATTCGGCTAAATTTTAGTAAACTTTTGAATTTAGTAAATTGTGGGAACAATTTAGTAAATTGTAGGAACGATTTAGTAAACCGTGGGAACGATTTAATAACTTTTGGGAACTATTCAGTAAACCGTGGCCACGATTTATATTTTTTGTTTCCTCTCAACCACTAAATTTGAACCTAATATTATTCTTGAGAGAAAAAAAAATGATATTCCCTCCTAGCTATGTCCTAAAACTGTATCTTTAGAATCCTTAGTTTTACAGAATTTTCTTTCTTTTAGTAAGTTTTTTATCCTAGTTTGCTGGCGAGGTCTCAGTTGCCGAAATCTATTGCGATTAAGTCTAATGTACGTATCCTTCATATCCAAATAGACAAATATATAAAATAAAAACTAACCTTCCAAAAATATCACGGTGTTAACTTGTATTTGTATGTGAACATCAAAAGCAGAAACTAATAAATTTAGAATACAATCCGAAAATAGGGATTAGTTAACCGCTATCATGAATTATTAAACAGAGATCACGAATTATTAATCCAAGATCACGGATAAGTAAAACGAGATAACGGATTAGTATACCGTGATAACAGATTAATAAACCGAGATCACGGATGAGTAAATCGAGATAACGGAAAACATAACCGAGATAACGGATTGATAAATCGAGATAACGGATAAGTAAACCATTATAACGGATATATAGAGAGTATTCTCCTTGCTTTATCTTTTAAAAGAATTATAATGTTTTGACCATGGAATACTGACAAATCTTTTTTTCTCACATTTAATAATAATAAGATATTGCTTATGTTAAACTCATCATGGCTTTAAAGATAAAACAAATTCTAACATGGCTCCCGTTAATCGTCAACCAGTATAATACTCGATAACCATATATTTCGCACATGCGCAAATGGTATCAGAATATTAGTAAACGGGATGAAAAACAACAATTTTTTAAAATTTTGTTTGGCTTAGTTTGTGGAAGAAATAAATGTTGAAAATATTTTTTAACTTAATCATGCCATTTAGACACGTAAATGTGTATTGTTTTGTTTTCAATTTGGATTTTGAACTTGCATTTTTTTAAAAACGTCAGATTGTGTATTGTGACGTCATAGAGACATACAGCAATGGGAACGGGAAATGCGCCTTCTCTTAGGTCGCTTCAGAAAGGAAAATTCCATTTTCTGTCATATTACAATCGAAATAATTCATGGCAGGTATATGGTTATTGTCATTTAACCATGGGCTGGGCCTTTATATTCGTAAATTTAACCCCTCGCTAACGCTCTGGGTTAAATTCGAATATGAAGGCCCAGCCCATGGTTAAATTTCCAATAACCATATACCTGCCATGAATTATTTCTTAAACAAAAAATAATTATCTGAAATTATTTGATTCTAAATTTAGAAACAATCCGTTGGGAATTTTTTCATTATATAATAGTTTATCAAGCTGCCAACAGCCATCAAAACGGATACTAGACTAGGACCAGTAGAGAGCCACCCATCGTCTCGTTCGAATATTGATTCAAAAGCCTGAGTAAAGAGCAAAACAGATAAATAGAAATATTGGAAATAAAAATCATGGGTCGTGTGGAAAATAATATGTGCAGTTGTTTTAGTTTTCATGTTGTTTATTCAACTTTACTGCAGTATCTGAGTTATATTTAGTTTCATATTCTCATATTGTGATAGTTTACCTAACAAACTTGAGTTTCAAATATTCCTTTGGCTTTATTAGAATCACTGATATATGGTTGTGTCAATTATACCTGCTGATATTCAGATATTTTCAGAAAATTAAACTACATTTTCAAAAAACCTTCAAAAAATATATGATAAACAGTTTTAGGTCGCCAACAATTTATTGATTGTAACGACCAAGGTGGTCCACAATTTGAGCAATAAAGTCTGCAACTAGTATATTATTCCATTGTCATGAAATATATATAAATATGCAACCCATACACAAATTGCAAATACGACATTTTAAAACACATCCGGAAATTTTAAGCCAAATTTGATTTTGTCGATGTGCATACAATTTGTTTTATTCCTATGAATTTCACCCCTCTTTCTCATCTACAAAAATAATTAAATGCTCCAAAAACAATTGCAGCTAACATTCAGTCTTTATGCTTTTCTTGGAATTTGGTTGATTTATTAAGTGGACCAGTACTTTAGTGTTTCCTTAAAGGTTGATTTTTTTTCTCGAAAAGTTAAAAAAGAATTAATAGTCATTTTGTTTTATAAATCTAAGGAGTATCTGCTCTGTCCTCAGCCGATAATGGCTTTACTTTTACGCTAATGATATTTTAGACATCAGTTTCTTATGTTTTGAATTTTTGCTCGAGTTGTAGCTGCCTTGGAGAGGCATAAGTTGTTGAAATGACCGCCATATAACTCACATTAACGCCATGTTAGTATTTTACAATTCGAGGAGATTACATTTTGCCGTTGCAGAATTAAGTGCAAACCTCAAAATTTTCTGAACAATAACTAAAGATATTCGAATCATGATACAAGTTGAAGTTAAATCATTATAAAAGTCCTTAGAAAAAATCAGAATCAAATATTTTTATCATTTTTGGAATTAAAGTAAGTCCGTAATTGTAAAAACATTTACCGAAACATCAAAATCATCCTAGAAATGAATGATATTTTCCTATTGTGTCGACTATTACCGAAGCTTCGTCCATTCGAAAGCAATGGACATTCGGGACAATCATAATGATCATGTACTATTGTAAATTTTAGAATCAAAGATAAAATGTTTGGATTTTATTATTTTATTGTGAAACGACACTTTAGTTTTATTTTTATCATGATTGTTCAGTTTTAAACTTTTTAATTTTTAAAATGTCCACTTCAAAGTTTTTTCATTCAATTTTAACCGAGCTCCAATCATTTCTTTTTGATCTCATTTCATATATGTCTAGTTACATTTTGGCTACCACGCTTTGGATCAAAACCAGTTACTATGGACTTATTTCAGGATATGTAAACAATTCATTGACCTTATTTTCAGATTGGATCCCATGTTGAAGGATATTTAGGTTATGTGTGTACAACTGTTTATAAATCATTTAAACATTTTCCGGAAACTGTGTTAGTTCATAGCCAGAGCATAGAAACACAACATATATATAATGTTCTTTGCTTGTCAAAACTGTTTAATTTTAAATTCCGACATTTCATTTTATATCATTTTAGATTTTATCAAATTTTGGACCTGCCATTGCAAACTTTAATTTATAGATTTTGTAAACATCTTTTTTTATTTCTTCTAAAATTCTGATCATAGGACTCCGACTGGAAATGCTCGGGTTGCTTTACAAGAGAAAATTAAATGATTTAGAAAAAGTTGTCGATATGCAATTAGAAATGTATTCTTAAGATGAAAGTTGTACAGAAAGAATATTCTGCGTTTGGTTTCTGATTTTCTGTTGAAAATTCAGTTTAAAAATTAAAATTGTAATTTGAAAATTAACATGATAAACTTATTTTAAAAGGCATTTAATGTGAATCAGTGTGAATCGCAGTTGTAGTTTAAACTAGCCTTACCTTGTAATACGTTAATCTATACCGTTTGCTTTGATTGGAGGGTGGCTGGATTAACAGACCCTTTTTTTCGCTTTGCAAATTAGAATCATTTATTGTTTTGGAGGGTTAAACAATTTCCAAAACATCATTTTTTTAACAATTTTTTCAGAACATTTTGTTATCGCTTTATCGCTAAAGAATTATTTTTCAAAAGCTTTAAAGCCGTAAATTACAAAAATATTATTTTTTCTTATTTTCTAAGAAATAATATTTCTTCAAGCCGCCTTTAAATGGTTGTTCAATTCTACAAGTCTAATTGCTGTTCTTGTATATACGTAAAACCGGTGTCAGTAGTTTTCCTATGATACGCAATTCACAAGGACTTTTTTTTTATTTTTAAAGTCAGTATGGTTATTTCAAAGCACCGGCTGTCAAGGAAGATCATACTATTTTATAGCTCAACCCTAGTTAGCGGAGTCAGGGTTAGGCCAGATAAAGCAATGAAATATAGAGTTCACGAATAATTTATTTAATATGTTGGAAAAACCTGTAATTTGGAGACTTGCAAAACCATTATAAAAACATTATGGTGAAAATTAATTATCGGTGACACTAGTTAGACAATGGAGCATGTAGTTGCAAATCTAGTCACATGAATTATTGCCAAAAATGTTTACTGCATTAAACACAGTGTAAGTGTAATATTAAATAAATGTGGTATATCATGGTGTGTTAGTAATGCTTGTTTAGGGTATATTTGGATATTAGATATTTACGACTTTGAGCAATGGGATATGGGATATTTAAGACAAAGTTGACTGGGATTGGGATATTTCAATAGTTATTTGGATATCTTCAATTTACAATGGGATACTAGTTTTAGTCTAGACTTTCTGGGATATGGGATATTAGGACCCCATCCCCCGCCCCCCGTAAACAAGCCTCTTAAGTAAGGTATAAAAATGAGTCCTATGAGCAATGGAAAAGCTGGATGTCAATAAATCTGAGTATGATTTCAAAATAATACCCTGTTTTACATCTAAAGATTGACCACTTAACGACCACTTTTGAAATGACAATGAACATCTAGCCAAGCAAAAGTATTTATTTTCGTATCATACCTTTAATTTAGACCTAAATCAATATTGATTAGATAATAAGTATAGTTCTGACAGAATGACAGTTCTAAGTGACCGTTGTCTGGTGAATTAAGAATGCCTAGGAGTAGTGTTATTGCAAGGATATGATTTGTTGGCATGGTCATGACATATCTTTTGTAAAGTAGGTAAATACTGTTGATTTATTCTAGTTTCTCTTTGATATGTCATTTCTAAAAACCGGGACGGTATTTTTCAAAAATTGGATTTCTATATTTAGTTTTACTTTTTCTTTTTCATCTGTTGATATTAAATGGTATTACAAGGTTAGTTCCTTGTTTTATTTACTAGATACTAGTTCCGAAGTTAACTTCATGGGGATCTTTAGTTCTAACTTTTTTATAAGTAGAAGAAAGAAGCCCAAAATTCTCGGCCTAAATGTTTTAAATCATATATCATGAATGTAACATGGTGGTTCTGACCTGTAAGAGTAATATTGACTTTCATCTTACTCAAAAGGTGACTTCTTTTTCGTTTGATCTTGATAACTGAAAGACTCTTTTTAGGCTACTTTAGAGAGAAATTCGCTCTTAATGGCAAAAGCTCCTTACATTTTCAGAAAAGTGGACTTCCACCCTGCACAAGTTTATTGTATTTACAAATTTTGTATTTGTTTCACTGTGTTAATGCCATCTACCTATTAGGGCATATAAATGTGCGTTTATTAATCAACCAAATTAATTTAGTTCAAACAAAATGATTTGCATTGATTAAAAAGGAGACATCGATTCAGAATATGACCAAACAACGATAAAAATGGATGCCAATGACGGTTGTGTTGAAGATTGCAGCACAAACAATTACAAACCAGGGCAAAAACAAACTTACTCGAAGTAGATCATCAGTTTTATTTCCTGAAAAATCTTTGATAAGGATGTAGGTATACTTACGAGGTACGTCAGTCACAGGAAGATCGTCATATGATTTTCAATTAGATCATATTGATCATTTGGTCAGCTTTCATAGACCTTCATTGAATGACTAAAATCGAAATTACTTTGAATTTAAATTCTTCATATGCGCGTTTCGACAACTTATGTTTCTTCAGTGCAGATAAAATCTAAACGTTTAGAAGACCATGAACTCAAAGATGTTTAAAAACTGATAGAAAACAAATAACCAATATGATCTAAATGTATAGAGCCAAATTCGGCTGACAGAGCTTTGCATGAGGGAGATATACTCCTTCGTTTTCAACACAAGTTACAAAAATTTTAGAGACTTAAGTTGTTGAAATGGTCATTTGTAGAACCTATATTTACAGTTTTTAGAGTTATAATTATTTATTACCACTATATCGGTTCCGCTACTTGTATTCCCCAACCCAGTAGTCCCGGTTTTGGCCTCAAAACTAGTTTTACTGTGAAATTTGAAGCATCTGAATTGTTAAAAACTAATTAGTATCGCCCTCGTGCAAATTTCTGTCCTTTGCTTTTCATTTAGATCTTATTAATTATTTTTTTCTCTATCAGCGATTATAGATCTTTTATTTTATGTCTGCAGAATGTTTTGATTTTATCTACACTAAAAAGACACAAGTTGTCGAAATAAATCATAAGCAGAAATTAAATTTACATTTACTGTGGTATTTAGTTATTTATTCTTGTTTCTTTATTACCACTAAATGATCTCTGAACGACTTCAAACCTCTGTTGATTTTAGTTGAAATTGCGATGCACTTCCACAGGTTGAATTTTCATTCACTTCAATATCTTGTGTTTTGTTACCGTCTTTTATGGAGTATATGTCGATGGGGAAAGTAGACTAATAGACACGAAATATTTACAATACATAGGTAATATAGCGCATATATGACATAAAAGCAACTAACACACATACTATGAAAAGTTCAAACTTTTGATTAAACTTTTATTTTATTTTAATGTTAACTATTTGTTTCTGGTCTATGGATGTTTTTGTTTTTAGTGCACTTTTGAGGCCTGAATAGTCCAAATGTCCATATATCTTCAGAAAATAAGTTCGTAAATTCAACAGTTTTTAACTTCAAATATATGAATTATTCTAGACATTTTTCACAAATCATTGTGGTATCTAAAATTTCCTGGACATTCAAACTAGATCAATATAAAAACCTTTATCTTTACATATCTTCAAATAGTTTTTGGAAAATCAATTCTTACAAAAATATATTTATAACATTTACTTGATCATAATGATAATAGAAAAGGAAAATGCATCTGAAATTTAGAGAAATGATAATGACACATTTTTTAAAAAGTTACATTCTATAGAACTTTCTACACTACATTGGAATTATAACAAAATTACCCAACAGAATTGCGAGGAGTCGAAATTCAATGGGGAAAAGATAAAAGACGGTTCAAAAATTGTAATGATCATACCTTGGTACATGCATTCCCCACAAAAATGATGGGTTAAATTGGTTTTATGGTACACTAAACCTCACCTGCCACGTCCGGTAGCAACCCAAATGAAATACCGAAGATAACAGTGAAAAAGAAAAATGAATTTAGAAATTAAAAGCCGACGAAAAATAAAGTAAAGGTAGGATGTTAGCAAACTGACTCAACTGAATATGATGTAACAATCCAGGTTGAGGTTTCATTTTTGTTTCTAACCAACGACGAAATACACTTTGAACTACTTTTCAAACCCATATTGAGTTCGCTTTAAACTTCGAAGGTAGAATTGTTCATTGAAATATTTGCTGGATGTTACCTTCTTTAAGGAATTCATAGTTGAAGAAAAAAAAACCAAAACGACAGTAGAATACCAAATTATACGTGGATTGCATAGTTCAAAGCCACAGTACAGAAATATGACAAAAATAAAGAATACCATAGAATGGAAGCCAATGACACGAGCCATTAACCACATGCAAAAATATGTGCTGTGCAATGGCCACAAATAAACAATATTCATCAGCCCAGTAGTTAGTACTTCGGTGCTGACTCGAAAGCTGATTCTATTTGGAACCTTACACTATCTAAATTTTGGTAAATCTAAGGAGTATTTTCCTCTTGCATAGCTCTGTTCTTAGCTGATTTGGCTGTCATTTTTTTGTTATTCTATTGGTTATTTATTCTCTATCAGCTTTTATGCATAATAAGTTTTATTGATTTCCAAAGGTTTTGATTTGATCTGCACTGAAGAGACATAAGTTGTCGAGATACGCATATGCAGAAACTAAATTCACAGTAACTTCGGTATTTTGTTATTTATAACCAAATAAACGAGCATCACAAACACAGTATTTAAAACTAACGAACTCGCGCTTATGAATGGAACATGCCCTTCTTATTCTTTCATTTTATCGTTACAGTTGGGAGGGGCCTCATGGGGGGGGGGGGGGGTGGTCTCATCACGAATCACGAAAAAATTATTGGGACCAATCACAGTTCACCGGAAATTCATTTTGTCAATCACGGATCAAACAATGTTCTAATAACGATTCACGACAAATTAATGAAATGGAAAACGAATCACGGGGAATTGAAATCCCCGATCACGGAGAACGAAATAAACCCATCGGCCCCTCTAGTTGGGATATTCGTTTCTTGGCTATTGAGGGTTTGATTTTATCGGCACTTCCAAGACCTGACTAGTCGAAATGTTCTTTAATTTTCATAAATCCGGATTGCAAAATCTAAATATTTAGCAATGTTAAATTTTAATATTTCCTGAGATCTATAAAAAATCATTTAACTTGCACTTCTTCAAATAAGTTTTTGAAAGTCACGTCTCCTGCACTAATCATATATACGTTTATTCAGTGAATTCGATTATAATGTTAATGAATATAGCCAATTTTAGATGAATTTAGAGTAATAACAATTACATTTTTGAAAAGTTACATTCTTTGGAATTTACTACAGTAATTTAAGAATTTATTATTGAAAAAATGTAGTTGGCGAACTACAAAATTGTGAGTTTCTGAAGCAGATAAAAGTAACTGACTCAACCCCAAAAGAAGAAAGGAATAATAAAAGAAAATAAAATATACAAATTAATAAAACATACCATGAAAAAAATTACAGTAAGGAAATTTCAAAAATTGAAAGTGACTGCATGGATTGACACAAAAGAAAAGACAAGAATCTTCTTAAAGTAAAGAAGATTAAAAAAAGCTCATCAAGGAAACTGAAACAAAAGGATAGATATATAAAGTGTATTGATAAATATGTAGAGTGTGGTAAAAGATGCACAGATTGTGGTGATAGAAGTTAAAAGTGTGGTGATAGATTTACAGATTGTGATGATAGATATTTAAAGTGTGGTGATATATGCTAGAGTGTAGTGAAAGATGTACAGATTTATAAAAGTAGATTTTTGTCTAGGTACTGATACCAAAGGAAATGAAAAAATTACAATACTAAAAATACGAAATACAAAAATTACAAAAAATTAAGTAAATTCAATTTAAATATTGACATCAAGTAAGATTCAAAAATGGAGTTGATCTAAAACAAATTTAAAAAAATGGAATCAAGGATATAACACAGAATTGTCCCTAAAGTAAAGTTACCGAAGAAATCGAAATCAAAGTAAATACCAGTGGCTAAAGTATGGTTACTGTAGAAAGTGACATAAAAGAAAATTCCAACGGAATGTCATTAAGGATGGTCACTCCTCAGGATTTGAAACTGTCTTTGACTTTCTGAATTCTCTTATTTTATCCATTATTATGAATCAGAAAATTTTGCACACTGACCCCCACTTTTCTTTTCAAAATATGATTGTATACATCTTCAATAGACTTCTGACAAAATTTGATGAAATTTTTGATATTCCTTCATCAAATTTCAAAGGTTGATTACCTTAATGCAAAGTGAATGAAAAGTCTAGAGACGTTCGGTTTCCCGCCAAAATTTCAAGCATTTAAATCTCAAAAATGGACACACTGACCTATCAATATTTTTTGCTTAAAATGATGCATAATTCATATTCTAATAAATAAAAATAATAATTTTAAATCCTTGACATAATAAACTTGAGGAGTGACCATCCTTTTAATGTGAGAACTTTAGTTTGATTTAGTTTCTTGTAATTTTTATATATTTGTAAATGGTCGTATCTTCTTTTTTGTCTCGTTTCTGCGTTGATGATGTCTTTTGCCTTTGTTTATCTATTTTTTGTTTTTGTTATGTTCCAGAACTTTTAATAAGTGAATTAACATAT